>ML103274.1:10915-58061 GCA_003697995.1 Taxidea taxus jeffersonii
TATTCTTTCCTGCTTTGTCGAAGATTAGTTGACCATAGAGTTGAGGGTCTATTTCTGGGCTCTCTATTCTGTTCCATTGATCTATGTGTCTGTTTTTGTGCCAGTACCATGCTGTCTTGATAATGACAGCTTTGTAGTAGAGCTTGAAGTCTGGAATTGTGATGCCACCAACTATGGCTTTCTTTTTCAATATTCCTTTGGCTATTCGAGGTCTTTTCTGGTTCCATATAAATTTTAGGATTATTTGTTCCATTTCTTTGAAAAAATTGGATGGAATTTTGATAGGCATTACATTAAATGTGTAGATAGCATTAGGTAGCACAGACATTTTCACAATATTTATTCTTCCAACCCATGAGCATGGAACATTTTTTTCATTTCTTTGTGTCTTCCTCAATTTCTTTCATGAGTACTTTATAGTTATCTGAGTATAGATTCTTTGCCTCTTTGGTGAGGTTTATTCCTGGGTATCTTATGGTTTGGGGTGTAATTGTAAATGGGATTGACTCCTTAATTTCTATTTCTTCTGTCTTGTTGTTGGTATAAAGAAATGCAACTGATTTCTGTGCATTGACTTTATATCCTGACACTTTACTGAATTCCTGTACAAGCTCTAGCAGTTTTGGAGTGGAGCCTTTTGGGTTTTCCACATATAGTATCATATCATCTGCAAAGAGCGATAGTTTGACTTCTTCTTTGCCGATTTGGATGCCTGTAATTTCTTTTTGTTGTCTGATTGCTGAGGCTAGGACTTCTAGTACTATGTTGAAGAGCAGTGGTTATAGCGGACATCCCTGCCGTGTTCCTGACTTTAACGGAAAAACTCTCAGTTTTTCTCCATTGAGAATAATACTTGCAGTGGGTTTTTCATAGATGGCTTTGATGATATTGAGGTATGTGCCCACTATCTCTACACTTTGAAGAGTTTTGATTAGGAAGGGATGTTGTACTTTGTCAAATGCTTTTTCAGCATCTATTGAGAGTATCATATGGTTCTTGTTCTTTCTTTTGTTAACGTATTGTATCACATTGATTGATTTGCAGATGTTGAACCAACCCTGCTGCCCTGGAATATATCCCACTTGGTCGTGGTGAATAATCCTTTTAATGTACTGTTGGATCCTATTGGCTAGTATTTTGGTGAGAATTTTCGCATCTGTGTTCATCAAGGATATTGGTCTGTAATTCTCTTTTTTGATGGGATCCTTGTCTGGTTTGGGGATCAAGGTGATGCTGGCCTCATAAAATGAGTTTGGAAGTTTTCCTTCCGTTTCTATTTTTTTCAAACAGTTTCAGGAGAATAGGAGGTAATTCTTCATTAAATTTTCGGTAAAATTCCCCTGGGAAGCCATCTGGCCCTGGGGTTTTGTTTATTTGGAGATTTTTGAGGACTGTTTCAATCTCCTTACTGGTTATGGGCCTATTCAAATTTTCTGTTTCTTCCTGGTTCATTGTGGCAGTTTATATGTCTCTAGGAAAGCATCCATTTCTTCCAGATTGTCAAATTTGTTGGTATAGTGTGCTCATTTATGTTCTTGTGATTTTTTGTATTTCTTTGGTGTTGGTTGTGATCTCTCCTCTTTCATTCATGATTTAATTTATTTGGGTCCTTTCCCTTTTCTTTTTGAGAAGTCTGGCCAGGGGTATACAATCTTATTAGTTCTTTCAAAGAACCAGCTCCTAGTTTCATTGAATTGTTGTATAGTTTTTGTTTGTTTCTATTTCATTGATTCCTGCTTTGATCTTTATTATTTCTCTTCTGCTGGGTTTAGGCTTTCTTTGTTGTTCTTTCTCAAGCTCCTTTAGGTGTAGGGTTACTTTGTGTATTTGAGACCTTTCCTGTTTCTTGAGATAGGCTTGTATTGCTATATGTTTTCCTCTCAGGAATGCCTTTGCTCTGTCGCACAGATTTTGGACCATTGTGTTTCATTATCATTTGTTTCCATGATTTTTTTTCAATTCTTCTTTAATTTCCTGGTTGACCCATTCATTCTTTAGAAGGATGCTGTTGAGTCTCCATGTTTTTGTGTTCTTTCCAAATTTCCTCTTGAGATTGAGTTCTAGCTTCAGAGCATTGTGGTCTGAAAATATGCAGGGAATGATCCCAATCTTTTGATAGCAGTTGAGACCTGATTTATGACCCAGGATGTGATCTATTCTGGAGAATGTTCTGTGGGCACCAGAGAAGAATGTGTATTCTGTTGCTTTGGGATGGAATATTCTGAATATATCTGTGATGTCCATCTGCTCCAGTGTGTCATTTAAGACCTTTATTTCCTTGTTGATCTTTTGCTTGGATGATCTGTCCATTTCAGTGAGGGGTGTGTTAAAGTCTCCTACTATTATTTTATTATTGTCAATGTGTTTCTTTGATTTTGTTATTAATTGGTTTACATAGTTGGCTGCTCCCATGTTAGGGGCATAAATATTTAAAATTGTTAGATCTTCTTGTTAGACAGACCCTTTGAATATGATATAGTGTCCTTCCTCATCTCTTATTATAGTCTTTGGCTTAAAATCTAATTGATCTGATATGAGGATTGCCACCCCAGCTTTCTTCTAATGTCCATGAGCATGGTAAATTGTTTTCCACCCCCTCACTTTCAATCTGGAGGTGTCTTCAGGTCTAAAATGAGTTTCTTGTAGGCAGCATATGGATGAGTTTTGTTTTTTTTATCCATTCTTAAACCCTGTGTGTTTTGATTGGGGCATTTAGCCCATTTACGTTCAGGGTAACTGTTGAGAGATATGAATTTAGTGCCATTGTATTATCTGTAAGGTGATTGTTACTCTATATTGTCTCTGTTCCTTTCTGATAATACTTTTAGGGTCCCTCTTTGCTTAGAGGACCCCTTTCAATATTTCCTGTAGAGCTGGTTTGGTGTTTACAAATTCTTTCACTTTTTGTTTGTCCTGCAAGCTTTTAATCTCTCCTTCTATTTTCAATGATAACCTAGCTGGATAAAGTATTCTTGGCTGCATGTTTTTCTCGTTTAGTGCTCTGAATACATCATGCCAGTTCTTTCTGGCCTGCCAGGTCTCTGTGGATAAGTCTGCTGCCAATCAAATATTTTTACCATTGTACATTACAGACTCCTTGTCCCGTGCTGCTTTCAGGATTTTCTCTTTGTCGCTAAAACTTGTAAATTTCACTATTAGATGGCGGGGTGTGGACCGATTCCTATTGATTTTGAGGTGGTTTCTCTGAACCTCCTGGATTTTGATGCTTGTTCCCTTTGCTATATTAGGGAAATTCTCGACAATAATTCTCTCCAGTATACCTTCTGCTCCTCTTTCCCCTTCTTCTTCTTCTGGAATCCCAATTATTCTAATGTTGTCCGTCTTATGGTATCACTTATCTCTCGAATTCTCCCCTCGTGATCCAGTAGTTGTTTATCTCACTTTTGATCAGCTTCTTTATTCTCTGTCATTTGGTCTTCTACATCACTAATTCTTTCTTCTGCCTCATTTATCCTAGCAGTAAGAGCCTCCATTTTTTATTGCACCTCATTAATAGCTTTTTTTTAAATTTCAACTTGATTAGATATTAGTTCTTTTATTTCTCCAGGAAGGACATTTATTTGTCCTGACAGTGTTTCTCTAATAGCTTCCATGCCTTTTTCGAGCTCGGCTAGAACGTTGAAAATCATTGTCCTGAATTCCAGATCTGACATATTACCCATGTATGTATTGATTAGGTCCCTCGCCTTCGGTACTGCCTCCTGTTCTTTTTTTTTTTTTTTTTTTTTTTTTGTGGTGGGTTTTTCTGCCTTGTCATTTTGTCCAGATAAGAATCTGCTGTTCTCCTTGTTGAGTGAACTTGGTCTTGGCTGGATTTCTTGTTGATCTTCTGAGGGAGGGGCCTCTGCCCCAGGCCTAATTGCACTGTCTTACCAGGGGCCGGGGCGGGCTAAGTAATCCTCTCAGTTTCACTTTCTGGGGTTTTTGTTCCCTGAATGCTTTCCGTGTAGTTCTGGGGGACAGGAATGAAAATGGCGGCCTCCCAATCTCCAGATCGGAGGAGCCCAGAGCTCGGGGCCCCAATCTTCAGTGCGCCTTCAGAGAAAAGCGCTTAATCACTCCTGTCTCTCCAGCCTCCAGCTGTGCTCAGTGAAAATCATGCGCAATCAATCCCATCTCACTGGCTTCGGCTGCACTTGGAGGTCACCGAGCCTGTGACCAAGCGTCTCTGTCTCTGGCAGAGTCCCACCTGGAGTCTCCGAACCCCATAGATCCCTGAGCTCTCCCAGATCGGAGTCTCCCCAAATCTTGTGGGGACTCCACGCACAGAGCACTGGCCTTTGTCACAGACCACGGCTCTAGGTAACCTTGAGTTGAGAGCTCACTCCTCAGCTCTGTCTCCGCAGCCAGCTTCCCTGCTCTAATACCTGTGAGCTCTAGGACACTCAGACACCCCCGATCCTTCTGTGACCCCGTGGGACCTGAGTCCACACTGTCCCTGTGAGATCTTCACCCCAGTTTAGCCTCTGGAGCAATGTCCCTCCATGGAGTAGACTTTTAAAAGTCCTGATTTTGGGGCGCCTGGGTGGCTCAGTGGGTTAAAGCCTCTGCCTTCGGCTCAGGTCGTGATCCCGGGGTCCTGGGATCGAACCCCGCATCGGGCTCTCCGCTTGGCAGGGAGCCTGCTTCCTCCTCTCTCTCTGCCTGCCTCTCTGCCTACTTGTGATCTCTGTCAAATAAATATATAAAATATTAAAAAAAAAAAGTCCTGATTTTGTGCTCAGTTGTTCCGCTGCTTCCCGGGAGGCAACCCCTCCCCCCAGGGTCTATCTTCCCGTCGCGTTGGATTCACTTCTCCGCTGGTCCTACCTTTTAGAAAGTGGTCTTTTTTCTGTTTCTAGAATTGTTGTTCTTCTTCTCTTCGATCTCCTGTTGGATTTGTAGGTGTTTGGAATGGTTTGATAGACTATCTAGCTGATCTCCTGTTGCCTGATGTCGTCTCAGCCTGCTACTTCTCTGCCATCTTGGCTCCTCCCCCCGATACAGTTAAATTTAAATTTACCATCTTACTATTTGATTTTCACATATCTTCTTCTTCTTTTATTCTATTTCTCTCTTCCTGCTTACTTTTCGGTCAACCAATATGTATTCATATTTCATTTTATGATATCTATGATGTAGGTCAAAATGGCTTAAGTATTGATTGAGATTTCCATAGTACACCATGTCACCTTATGACTTTTTTCCCTGCATGCAGTTACTAGATCAATTTATAAAATATAACTAAGAAGTGTTCCATTTTATAAGATATAATGAAGAGGAAAGAGAGGAGTCAAGAATTAGTTACAAATTTTTGGTTAGCTTTCATGAAATTTACTGGAATAAGGCACACTAGGAGATGAGAAGCATGAATTCTTGGATTTAATTTTGCACATGTATACTTCAAGATGCCTCTAAAAAGTAGAAAAATATGTAAAGAGGTACAAGTCTGTGGAAATTAGATTTGAAAGTTTCATGTTTGTCTTATATATGAACTGTTTCATTTTGATCTTACCTCATATAAAAAGGTAATGCATTTTTATTCATGTTATCTTCTCATATAATGTTAAATATTTATAAAATAAACAGACTTATTAATGATAATGTTTGCTATCTTTATTATATTCTTTTTAATATACTTTTTTTTTATTTTTAAGAACATTTTTTAAAGGTAAATTGGCTTCTTCAAATAATGGTTCCTGTTCCATAGTGACCAATGGATTAGAACAGTTCCATTTTAATTGTGTACAATTTTGTGAGATCT
Source organism: Taxidea taxus jeffersonii (assembly GCA_003697995.1). Taxonomy (NCBI): domain Eukaryota; kingdom Metazoa; phylum Chordata; class Mammalia; order Carnivora; family Mustelidae; genus Taxidea; species Taxidea taxus. Next base: position 16,680 of record ML103274.1, read on the forward strand.
CATTAAAACCAGATTAATTTCCATTGGATGCATCCACTCTGAAGATTATCTTGTCAAGTTTAAACATAACAACTTGTATTATGTATTATTTTTTAAACCAGGTAACTCAGTAAAGTGGATATAAGTTTGAATTTCTTTGCAATGAGAAAAAAAAAATCAGTTTTGCTTCTCCTATTTAGTATATTGCTCAAAAGACATAAGAAATGTTCATGTGAACACTTACTTGCTCAGCATTTGACTTAAGAGTGCCACATGCAAGTGTATATTTCTTAAAAGGATTCCTGAAGACTTATCATTTTCATATGACTAAACTGATTCCCAAATTGTTGAGTGTTTTGTTTTTTTTTTTTCTCCACAAAGATAATGATATCTTGATAGAGTGAGACATGGGTCCAACAAAGTCTTTGTTTGTTTGTTTGTTTTTAGTTTGTTTATTTGTTTGTTTGTTTTTCCTTTTTGTCTTTACATATATCTTTATATAAGATATATATAAGATCTTATATGTCTTTACAATATCGTAGTGGAACAGTTAATTTTTGCATGATTTCAAAAAGCTGTGATGGATCTATGAGCTATTGAATTGTTAAGTTAATTTGCCCCTTTCTTAAATAGCATCCAACTGCCAATTGTGAGTGTGGTTTCTATTTATCTCCCTTTCCCTTCACTCCTGGCCTCATTTCTGGTACTAATCTAAATTTTTCCTCTAGGACCTACTCCCTTTTTCTCATAATTTGCCTCTTCCATGTTTGTTTAAGAAATACCGATATTAACCCTCTTTTCTCCAGTTTTCATTGAAGATATATGCACATCTTTCACTAAGAGTAGTTGTGGTTTTAAGACAAAATGATGCTTTTAAGAAACTGATAATTAACCTCCACTTTCTGATTTGAGATTACAGCCTTATTATATTCATATTTTCGAAATGCTAGTTCATTTTCATTTACCGATGATTCAAGACAAGCAAAGGTTATCTTGAACGAATATATTTATGCAAGTAAATGTTAGTCAAAATACAATGCTTGATAGTCCTTTATGTTAGCAAAATGTTAGACATAGATAACAGCAGCAACAATTAACGTGCATTGAACACTTTCTGGCTGTCAAGCTATTTATTTTTTTCATTGTAACAACTCTATAAACAAGAAGAATATTGTTGCAGTCCTTATGTTATAGATGTAGAAAGTGATGCTTGAAGAGATTTAAAAAATTGTCAGTGTAACCCATGGCAGATGGTACAGTCCTCACTTAAACAGATTTGGTCTTACTCCTGAGCCCAAATCTTAGCTCTCATGTTCTACTGACTGCTAATCTTGAAATAGTTTTCAACTTGTATGACTCCTCACTTACCCATGAGGAAGACATTCCAAAACCCCAGGGGATGCCTGAAACCACAGATAGTACCAAACCTATATGATTTTTGTTCTGTACTTACATACCTATGGTAAAGTTGATAAATTTGGCACAGTAACAAATTAATAATAATGACTAATAAAGGAACATCTATAACAAATACTGTTATAAAAGTTATGTGAATATGGTTTCTCTTTCAAAGTATTCTATTGTATTGTACTCACATTTCTTCTTGTGATGACGTTAGATGTCATATCAGAAGGAAGATCATATTCTTCCAGACTGCAACAACTATGGGAAGCTGAAAGGAAAAAAAAAAAAATAAGAAGAATGGAAAGCAAAACTGTGGATAAGGAGGAACTACTATATACCCAAACTCTGTCTTATACGTGCTGTTGACCTTGAACGTGAGTGGGAGTTTCTGTTCTTTCTCCCATGATGAAGATGTAAACTATGAGTTAGTATAAGATCTTAGATCCCAGTTTCCTGTCCTTTCTCTAAGACTAGTAGGTTTTGTTTGGTTTTGCTTGTTTGCTTTTTCTACCCTCTCCCCAGTCATAGTGTCTTTCCACTATATCCTAAGGCTTTTTGCTTTGCATAGAAGAGTCTAGAACATGCAAGTCATTCTGTGCAACCCACAGCTGTTGATATCCCACATGTCTGCCCTACCTACGGTGTATTTTCTCAGTCTCCTTTTTTGCTCCTTGTATTCCTGCTTAGCACAGGCTGAACCCTACTAAAGAGAACATGCAAATGAGTTTGAACTCCCTTTGTGTATGTGGTCTCCAGGCATTTCAAATGGATACACCAGCCCAAACTTCTCGGTTTCTGTGCTAAAATTTTAGCTTTGTGTGTGTGTGTGTGTCTGTGTGTGTGTGTGTGTGTGTCTCACTTTTATGGGGGCTATAACCTCTTCCTTGAAGGATCCTAAACAAGTAAGACAGTTGGTGAGTCCTGTATCTCCCTGGCTTGTCTCTCTTTGGACCTGAGGTTTCTTGGTTGCATTATGTTTACAGCATTCTGATGGATTTTAGAATTAAGTTATTTGAAGAATATCTGGCCTTGGGCACATGGGTGGCTCAGTCCTTAAGCGTCTGCCTTCGGCTCAGGTCATGATCCCAGGATTGAGTCCCGTATCTGGTTCCCTGCTTAGTGGGAAGCCTGCTTCTCCCTCTCCCCCTGCTTGTGTTCCCTCTCTCACTGTCTCTCTCTGTCAAATAAATGAATAAAATCTTTAAAAAGAAGAAGAATAATATCTAGCCTATTTACACTGGGTAGGAGGGACACTTTTGCAATTTTCTAGATCCGAAGTGGAAATCCACATCCTCCACCTTATATTCTTTTATCATCTGCTTTTTACTTAGAAATATATTCTAAACAACATTCCTTTATTATAATGAAGTAAGGTGTTCAACCATTTTTCATTAGTATGCTATTTTTAGATTTACTTTTCAAAGTTTATAAAATTTTAGTTGGATGACAGTTCACAAATAGTTGCAGTGACAGCAACTACTTCCCTTAAAATTATATATATATATATATATATATATATACATACATATATATATACACATATGTATATATACATGTATATATGTGTATATATACGTTTATATATACATATGTACATATGTACATTATATATATGTATGTATATATATATATATACTTGTGAACAAAAGTGAAAAGAAAAGTCTATTCCTTTATTAATAATAATTTTCCTTCCAAATGTAAGCTCTGGCTGTGGTCCTACATCCTTGCCCTATGCAGTAGATCTCTTGTCTGGAATGCACATTATGTGTTCTGCTTCAAAGATTACCAGTGCTCAGGGCTCGCATTCATTCTCACTCCTAAGTCATGTGATGTTTCTTTTTCTTGTTTGACATCTTCAAAGTGAAAAGTGTCATTGCAGGGAAGCATGAAGTTATAGTTAGTCCCAAAGGCTGTCTTGGAAAAGATATAGAGTCTATTAGTCTATTTTATATATACATGTATATGCATATACATGTATATATAAAATCTCATGTGGGTTTGGAGGAGTTTAACATTTTGAATGCAGTAGCTAGAAAGGAAATTAGAAAAGGAAATGATCCAGAAGTCACATTGGTGTTTTGAATATAATCAAGAAATAAGAGTTCTTTGAGATTTAATTGATGAGACATTCTCTTAACCTTGTGTACCAAAATATATTTCATAATGCTAGTGATGATTCAACCAAAACAAGTATGTCTTCAAGGAGTAATGTAGTTCTGAAATAAGTATTCTTAATTCAAATCTTACATAGATATTGCTTGGCATTCCAAAATTTTATTTTAAGTGATCTTAAAAATGTAAGTGAGAATACAGGTAAAAAGGACGTTGGTTAAAAAATCAATAAACAAAAGACCCTGTTTAAAATAACTAGGGTTTGAATGTTGCATGTTTTATATAAGTTCTATCATGTTTTTTAAAATATTTTATTTATTTATTTGACGAAGAGAGAGAGAGAGAGATAGAGAGAGCAAGAGAGGGAATGCAGGCAGAGAGAGACAGCAAGAGAGGGAATGCAAGCAGGAAGAGTGGAAAGGGAGAAGCAGGCTTCCTGCTGAGCAAGGAGCCAGATGCAGGGCTTGATTCTAGTATCCTGGCATCATGACCTGAGCCAAAGGCAGATGCTTAACCACTGAACCACCCAGGTGCCCCAAGTTCTATCAAGTTTTGATTATTCACATTCAGATGGCAATTAGGTAAAATTGAGGTGTAAAGGAATAATTTGACAGTGAACACTCACTGCCTCTATTTACTCTTATCTGACTAAGGCAGCCTATACCTCAGGAGAATTCTTCTCAAACTGTATCTACAGTCATTTTTTTTTAACTCAGGAATTTTGTTATAAGAGCATAAATGTTTAAACTTTTCCACAGCCATTCATCAGTTTTAGGAAAAATCCTCTGTGTCTGTGGGCTGGAGTAAGGAACAGGGAAGTACAGGCCTAGGTAAGGGAGTCTAGCTCTGTTTTTTCAATGTTTGAAGTGCAAGGAGTTCATTATAATCAGACATTTATATTTAAAAAAAACTCAGTGCAGTTCTAAAACAAGTCTATAAGGCATTTCTCTGCTCTTGTCTTAAACCATGCTATATTTACATCACCAACCAATTCATGAGTATCTTTATACTTATATAAATGCCATATGTACACTCGCTTTTTCAAGAATTAATTAAATTATAAGAACAGCACAACAAATTGAGCTTCATCTTTTCTCAACAAAGCTTGTCCAATTATTTGAGTGCAGTGTACTTTGAAGTTCATAATCATTACCTTCCTTTTTATCCTAACTCTCAAATGTTAAGACCTGATTACTGCCATAGGACTTGTGCAAATATTCCACTTTGCAATATATGCTACATATAAATGTTCAGTTTGTATAGTTGGGGGGGTAAAATGAGCAGCCTCCTTGCAATCCGCGTGTTAACAAGTGTCGAACACAGTCTTGTCATAGGAAAAAAAGTCATATTCATTTCAAAAGGGTGCAAATTATGTTAAGCTATATGAATTTTCAGATAAACATAGACTAAACATAGACTAAACTGTACTTCCATATCTAATTTGTAGACCTACATAATAAAGGTGTAGGCATCAGAAAAAAATAAGAAATAATGGGTCTTTTCATAGGTGAGTAACTACTTATAACTGAATCCTTTTCTTTTGGCATCTTATTTATGCTAAGATTTATATAATGGGCGATAGATTATTATATGGCATTAAATATACATGGAAACATAAAGTAAAACTGTATTAATGATTCTCTTGTTTTTCAACACTGGAAACCATATGAATCAAAGGATCAATCAAATGGAGTTTACCTTAAAGAAAAAAAAAGAGCAAGGTATTTGTAATTTTATTTATAGCAACCCATAAATTAACTCTTTGGAAAGATAAAGGATAAAACTTAAGCACTTTAAAACATATGTAAGTATTAAAATTCAAGTAAATTCCAATTCAAATTAGTAAGAATCCTATCAGATGTACATAAGGGAAATTAGCTACCTATTGTTGTTAACTATAATTTTAAAATTTAGTAATGTTTGGAAGTATATTGTTAGCAAACATGATTGTATGCACATCTGTAACATGGGCCAATTGAACTAAATAATTGAAAATGAAATATCACAGCATTTTGCACATTGTGTCAACATAATTACACTCTTAATTAAAACTTTGGAAGAATTGGAGGGATAACACTTTACTCCTGTGGGCATACATAGAGATAAGAATATTATTTCTCACATCAATTCAAGAATGTTCTAAAAAGATGGGGGGATAGTAATCATCAAATGGTAGCTAACTGGCCTGCCTATGTTCTTAGGTGATTTTTTTTTCACTAAAATGTTCTCAATTTGGAACTAAAACTCTATGCCTCATTATTTATCCTTCAAACAGAATAACATGTATTTTCTGCATAAGAGTGTTCCTCTGGTACTTTTTTGGGAACAAACATCCGTTAATATTTGATTTTTTAAAAGTATATTTTGTGTTCGACTGTATTTTTATCAACAAATGTGGTTAGATGTAATTCTCATACCAACCATTAAAAAAAAAAAAAAAAATCATGCTATTTTTACTCCGGGGCAAAGTGGAAGTAGTTTGACTTGGAGAAGCACTAAAATATGCTCCTCCATAAAAGTGAATTCCCCCAAAATTTAACTTTTGAACTTGTTGGGTCATTATTTTGACTTAAGGGGCTCTAGAATGTCCCCCCAAAAATAACAATGTGATATTTCTTGGTATGATACATTAATTCTTTAAGCCAGTAGCACCACCAATATATTACTTTATTCTATAAGACCAACTTGAGATATCAGCTCCTCTGTAAAGCTTCCCTTCCTCCTAAGACCAGCTTGTGCTCTCAGCCTGATACATACATACATACATACATACATACATACATACATGCATACAATATTTTTTTCAGAAAAGAATCTAGGAAAAGTGAACTGGGGAAAATCGAGGGGAAGATGAACCATGAGAGACTGTGGACTCTGAGAAACAAACTGAGGGTTTTGGAAGACAGGAGGTTGGGGGGATGCATTAGTCTGGTGGAGGGTATTAAGGAGGGCATGTGTCGCATGGAGCACCAGGTATGGTGCATAAACAATTAACCTTGAACACTGAAAAAATACAATACAATGCAATACAATACAATAATTAATAAGAGATACATAGACATTATGTATTATTTATAGTTGAGTTTGAAATAACAAGATAAACTAATTATAAGCATTTATGGACCAAATATATGATTTCCAAAACCTGGGAAGAAAATATTAAAGAATTAAATGTAAAACTACTTGGAGACTAGTTTAAAGTAATAGTTCGAAACTTCAGCATCCCTCTTTCAATAATGGCTCAAACAATCAGACAGAAGAAAAAATTAAAAAATATAAACTGGTGGGTATTTGAAAACATTAAAACATTATCAACTAATCAGCCTCAAAAGATATACACAAAACATTTCCTCGGGCGCACCTGGGTGGCTCAGTTGGTAAAACTACTTCTTTCAGGTCAGGTCATGATCCTGAAATCCCATGATCAAGTCCTGCACCAGGCTCCCTGCTCAGCAGGAAATCTGCCTCTACTGCTGACACTCCCCCATCTCATGCTCTCAGTCTTCCTCTCTCTCACATTCTCCCAAATAAATAATAAAAATAAAATCTTTAAAAAAATAAAATTGCGGCAACTGGGTGGCTCAGTCATTAAACAGCATTTGGCTCAGGTCATGATCCAAATGTCCTGGTATCAACCCCATATTGGGCTCCCTGTTCAGCGGGAAGCCTGTTTCTCTCCTCCACTCACCCTGCTTGTGTTCCCTCTCTCACTATCTCTCTCTCTCTCTGTCAAATAAAAAACAAACAAACAAACAAAAAAAAAAAAAAAAAACCCAAGATCTTATAAATAAATAAATAAATAAATAAATAATTTCTTCTAAAAAATTCCTTAAACGATATATGAATATGCTATTTTCTTAATCCATATGGACCAGTATCTAGGACTGACCATATGTAAGTCCATGAAATAAGCTTTAACAAGCTTAAAATTTTGGAACATATAAATTATCCTTTCTTATAAAAGTGTAGTGAAGCTTGGCAATGAATGAGAAAATTAAAATTAGGACTTAACTGAATAGATAATAAAGAATTGTATAGGCACAGGCAGAAGAATGAAACGAACCTTTTGTGTGTGTGTGTGTGTGTGTGAGAGAGAGAGAGAGAGAGAGAGAGAGAGAGCGAGCACAGGCAGACAGAGCTGCAGGCAGAGGCAGAGGGAGAAGCAGGCTCCCTGCCGAGCAAGGAGCCCGATGTGGGACTCGATCCCAGGACGCTGGGATCATGACCCGAGCCGAAGGCAGCTGCTTAACCAACTGAGCCACCCAGGAGTCCCTTTTTATACAACATACGCAAAGGTAAAATCAAAATGGATTAAAAAACTAAATTTGAGACAGAAATCCATCAAATCATAGAACAGAACATAGACAACAACCTCTTTGGGCTCACCTGCAGCAACTTCTTGCTTTTGAGGCAAGGGAGAGAAAAGCAATAACGAACTAATGGGACTTCTTCAAGAAAGAAAAAAAAAAAAAGTTTTTGCACAGTGAAGGTTACAGTTAACAAGACTAAAAGGAAACCTACAAAATGAGATAATGTATTTGCAAATAAGTTGTCACATAAATGTCTAGTATCCAAATAATAATATATAATAAACAAAAAATAATAAAACAAAATATATTAAGAACTTCTTAAACTCAACACCCCCCCAAAAAAAAACCCACAAATAATCCACTCAAGAAATGGGCAGAAGACACGAACGGACCTTTCTCCAAGGGAAGAGATACAAATGGCCAACTGACAGATGAAAAAAATGTTCAATATTGCTTATCATGAGAGAAATCCAAATAAAACCCAGAGTGAGACAGAAATCCATCCAAATCCTATAAAAGAACATAATCAGTAAACTCCTCAGATTTGGCCACAGCAATGTCTCTCAAGACACATGTCCAAAAGCAAAGAAAACAAGGGGAAATGAACTTTTGGGACTTCATCAAGATAAAAAGCTTCTGCACAGCAAAGGAAACAGTCAACAAAAAAGAGACAACCCATGGAATGGAAGAAGATATTCACAAGAGACACTACACACAAAGGGCTGATTTCCAAGATCTATAAAGAACTCCTCAAACTCAACAACCCCCAAAAGAGCAGATAATCACATAAAAAATGAGCAGGAAAAATGAACAAGTCAGGAAATGACAGATGCTGGCGAGGATGTGGAGAAAGGGGAACCCTCCTTCACTGTTGGTGGGAATGCAAGCTGGTGCAAGCACTCTGGGAAACAGCATGGAGGTTCCTCAAAAAATTGAAAATAGAGCTACCTTATGACCCAGCAATTGCACTACTGGGTGTTTACCCTAAAGATACAAACGTAGTGATCCAAAGGGGCACATGTACCCGAATGTTTATAGCAGCAATGTCCACAATAGCCAAGTTATGGAAAGAACCTAGATGTCCATCAACAGATGAATGGATAAAGAAGATGTGGTATATATATACAATGGAATACTATGCAGCCATCAAAAGAAATGAAATCTTACCATTTGCAATGACATGGATGGAACAGAGCGTATTATGCTCAGCAAAATGAGTTAACAGGAGAAAGACAACTCTCACGTGATCTCCCTGATATGAGGAAGTGGAGATGCAACAGGGGTGGGGGTTAAGGTGGTAGGAAAAGAAAAAAATAAACAAGATGGGATTGGGAGGGAGACAAACCAAAAGAGATTCTTAATGTCATAAAACAAACTGAGGGAGGTGGGGGGGAGAGGGGTTGGGAGAGGGGGGTGGGGTTACATTATATGTTTAAATAAAAAAAAAAAAAACTTAAAAAAATGAGCAGAAGACACGAAAAGAAGACATGAACAGGCACTTCTCCAATGAAGACATACAAATGGGTAGCAGACACATGAGAAAACATTCATCATGATAACCAACCAATGTAATTCATATCAAAACCACATTGAGATACCACCTTATAACAGTTAGAATGTCCAAAATTAACAAAACAGTAAACAAGTATTGGAGAGGATGTGGAGAAAGATGTCATCTATTATTTCCAATTTGGTGTCCTTAAATAGTAGGTCATTTAAAACTATAAAAATCTTGAAATATATTGTGGAAAGGTAAAATGACACTTAATTGTAAAACCTCAAAATATAAACCTGAGAATTGTTAAAAATTCCTGGAGTTAAGGAAGTAAATATTTAAATACTTTATTATAATTCTAGTAGAACTCTGAATCAAATCCTCTATGATGCATTACCCAAAGTTTTCTGGGAATCAAATAATTCTGCCTATAGAAAACACCAGCAATTAAATCCAAAGGCCTTAAGAGATACACACTTAACAAGGCTATTCAGAAAATGTCTAGGAGTCTTCTCTTGGGAAATCAAATATATTGTCATATGCCTTAAAAATAATTTGTTGCGGAGACATTGACTACAGAATGATTCAAATGATATCAAATTTGAAATAAAGAACTAATTACCTGGTTGCATGTAATACTCATCCTTTCATGTTAAGAAAGCACCACACCTTAGAAAACTTTTAGTCCTTAAAAAAGATGACTAGAAATATTATTATAGAATAATGACAGAGAATTCCCAAAGGTGGATATAGTTTTGTATTAAGTTCAAGTAATCAACTGGTAAGTTAAACTCCTCTCTTCTGGGGATGGGGGTTAGAAAAAGTTCCATTCTGGTGAGTACTATTAGAATTAACTGAAAAGGAGCACCTGGGTGGCTCAGTGGATTAAGCCTTTGGCTCAGGTCATGATCTCAGGGTCCTGGGTTCGAGCCCTGCGCCAGGCTCTCTGCTCAGTAGGGAGACTGCTTCCCCCCTCTATCTGCCTGCTTCTCTGCCTACTTGTGCTCTCTCTCTGTGTCAAATAAGTAAATAAACTATTTTAAAAAAAGAATTAGCTGATTAGTAATCATTGGCCCAGGCTGGTGAATAATAGTAACTATTTTAAGGTATGAATTTCAAATTACTATGGTAAATACTAAATATTATCTGTTCTAAAACAATAAACAAATAAGTAAATAAGTAGATAAATAAATAAATAAATAAATAAATAAATAAATGTTGTAGATATTAAAGGAATTTAGGAAATATTATAAAAACAATGAGACTCAATGTCCAGTTTATGTACATTTCTTCCTCCTTCAGTCCATTTCTGTATTTCTCCAGGCTGATAATTGGAATAAGCTGATAAGTGTCTTCAAAATTATTTCATTGGTTTCCTATGCATTCTTCAATTTCACCACATATGGCTTCTGCACATATGACCCAGATGTAAGCTGCCTTTACTCTCTTGTGTAATCTGTGCTTCCTAAAGTGTTCCTTCCATTAGTTCTTGTCTTGTGGTCTCCTTCTCCTCATTTCGGCTTTAGGCTCTAGGAAAGTTTGAAAGAGAGCACTTTCCACCCTCAATCTCAAGCAGCCACGTAAAAAATAACTAAAATAATAATCTTAAAAAATATAATGACAGCCAACATATGTCCAATAATCAACATATGCATTTTTTCTCATTGAAAGTTTATTTATTCTTCATTGTGTATTCCCTCACACTGACAGAATGCTCTTACAAAACAATTTTTTTCTCTGCTATTAAGTTTGGTGTCTGGTATGTATGAAAAACTTCCTGATTTTTACAGTAAATAATAAAGAGGGGTTCCTGGTTCACCCAGTTGCTTAAGTGACTGCCTTCAGCTCAGGTGTGATACCAGATTCCTGGCATCTAGCCCCCCATCAGACTCCCTGCTCAGTGCAGAGCCTGCTTCTCCCTCTCTCACTGCTTGTGCTCTCTCACTCTCTCTGTCAAATAAATAATTGAAACTTTAAAAATAAATAAATAAATAAACAAACAAACAAATAAATAAATATCCTAACAGAGTACCTAATAATCTGGAAAATATTTCTAATTTTAAAAGAAATTTGATAGTATATTCACATCTTTATCTATTCAGCAGTCAGTGGACACTTGGGCTGTGCAGGAGGATTCCCCTTTCTCCATATATTCACTAACAGATATTGCTTCTTGTGTTGTTGATTTTTGTCATTCTGACAGGTGTGAGGTGGTATCTCATCAGCCAAAGGGGATTAGAGAGCACATTTTTTGTATAGAAGTGTGGAACTACTATATTGTACACTTGGAACTAATATTACACTGTCTATTAACTAACAGGAATTTAAATAAATATTTATTGTAAAATTTAAATAAAAATCAACCACAAAGAATGGCTCACAATAACAAAATAATATGACTTTCTAAGTATACATCTACCCAATGAAAATAAAGCCTTGCTAAATAATTAATTTCCTTCATATAAGAATGAAACACTCAGCATATGTGAATTAGATGACCTCAATATAAAGCAAAAAATGAACAGAGAATTCTTATTTATATTCCATTATTTATGCCCATAAGCTTAGGGAAAAATAGTTGCTTATGTTGGATTATTTAATACAGTGCAATTGTGAAGTCATAATAATTAATAGCAGATGAAAATTGATAATTTGTTCCTATTAAATTATGAATAATACTAACAAATTATGAAGACAGAGAAATATAGTTTGCTTTACAGAAAACAAAAGGATTTATCATTATGCATGACACTAACAATCTGACACAAATACCTAGCATGTTGGAAAAAGAGTTTATATTTCTTTAACTTACACACACCTGATAACAAGCCAAGGTTGAAGATACAGGCAGGATCAGAAGTAACAACCCACATGGAGACTAATTGAGTTCACGTATAACTTCTAGAATCCCATTAACTTAAAAACAAAACAAAAAAAATGAACTACTGGGGCGCCAGGGTGGCTTAGTGGGTTAAGCCACTGCTTTCAGCTCAGGTCATGTTCTCAGGGTACTGGGATCAAGCCCCGCATTGGGCTCTCTTCTCAGTGGGGATTCTGCTTCTCCCCTCTTTCTCTGCCTGCCTCTCTGCCTACTTGTGATCTCTTTCTCTCTGTCAAATAAATACAATCTTAAAAAAAAAAAAGACAAAAAATGAACTACTGCCAAGGTACTAAGTTAGACACAGGGCTCTTTTGCATTTAAATAATTATGTATATCAACATTATATTTTTATTTTTTTATTTATGTTTTAATTTCATTTCAGTGTTTCAGAATTCATTCACCACAGCTAGTGCTCCATGCAATATGTGCCCTCCACAATACCCATCCTCAGGGTCACCCAACCTCCCACCTCCCTCCCCTCCAAAACCCTCATTACAGAATCCACAGTCTCTCATGGTTTGTCTCCCCCTCCAATTTCCCCAAACTCTCTTATCCTCTCCATCTCCCCATGTCCTCTGTGTTATTCCTTATACTCCACAAATAAGCAAAATCATATGATAATTGATTATCTGCTTGACTTATTTCACTCAGCATGATTTCCTCCAGTTCCATCATTGTTGATACAAGAGTTGGATATTCATCCTTTCTGATAGAGGCATAATAATCCATAGTATATATGGAAAACATCTTCTTTATTCATTCATCCATGGAAAGGCACCTTGGCTCTTTCAACAGTTTGGCGACTGTGGTTATTGCTGCAATGTTGCGGTACAGATGGCCCTTGTTTTCACTACATCTGTATCATTGGGGTCAATACCCAGTAATGCAATGGCAGGATTATAGGGTAGCTCTATTTTTAATTTCTTAAGGAATCTCCACACTGTTTTCCAGGTGGCTGCACCAACTTGCATTCCCACCAACAGTGTAACAGGGTTCCCCTTTCTCCACATCCTCTCCAACACTTGTATTTTATTTTATATTTTCAGTGTTCCAAGGTTCATTGTTTAGGTACCACACCCAGTGCTCCATGCAATATGTGCCCTCCTTAATACCCAACACGAGGCTCACATATCCCCTCATCCCCTCTAAAACCTTCAGTTTGTTTCTCAGGGTCCACAGTCTCTCATGTTTTGTCTCCACCCTCCAATTTACCCCAATTCATTTTTTCATTTTTTCCTCTTAACATCCTCCATGTTATCCCTTATGCTCCAAAAGGAGGTGAAACCATATGATAATTGATTTTCTCTCCTTGACTTATTTCACTCAGCATAATCTCCTTCAGTCCTGTCCATGTTGATACAAAGTTGGGTATTCATCCTTTCTGATGGAGCCATAATATCCTATTGTATATATGGAACGTATATTCTTTATTCATTTATCTGTTGAAGGGCACCTTGGCTCTTTCCATGGATTGGCGATTGTGGGCATTGCTGCTACAAACATTGAGGTACATATGATACTTCTATTCACTACATCTGTACCACTGGTTAAATACGCAGTAATGCAATCACAGGGTCATATGGTAGCTCTATTATGAATTCTTAAGGAATCTCCACACTATTTTTCAAAGTGGCTGCACCAACTTGCATTCCCACCAACAGTGTAAGAGGGTTCCCCTATCCCCACATCCTCTCCAACACATGGTGTTTACTGTCTTGATGATTTTGGCCATTCTAACTGCTGTAAGGTGCTATCTCAATGTGGTTTTGATTTGAATCTCCCTGAAGGCTAGGAATGATGAACAATTTTTTTTTTTTTATGTGTCTGCTAGCCATTTGTATGCCTTCTTTGAAGAAATGTCTGTTCATCCCTTCTGCCCATTTTTGACATGATTATCTGGGTTTTGGGTGATAAGTTTGTGGAGTTCTTTATAGATCTCGGATATCAGTCCTTTGTCTATAGTGTCATTTTCAAATATATTCTCCCATTCTGTGGGTTGCCTCTATGTTTTGATGATTGTTTTCTTTGCTGTACAGAAACGATTTATCTTGACAAAGCCCCCAAAGTTCATTTTTACATTTGTTTCTTTTGTCTTTGAAGACATGCATTGAACGAAGTTGCCATGGCTGATGTTGAAGAGGTTACTGACTATGTTCTCCTCTAGGATTCTGATGGATTCTTGACTCACATTTAGGTCTTTAATTCATTTTGAATTTATCTTTGAGTATGGTGTAAGAGAATGGTTGAACTTCACTCTTCTATCAATAGCTGTCCAGTTTTGCCAGCACCATTTATTCCACTGGGTATTTGTCCTGCATTGTGGGAGATTATTTGACCATAGAGTTGAGTGTCCATATCTCTCTACTCTTTTCCATTGGTCAGTGTGTCTGTTTTTGTACCAGTTCCATGCTGTCTTGGTGATCACAGCTTTGTAATAGAGCCCAAAATCAGGCAATGTGATGTTCCCGGTTTTGTTTTCTTTATCAACATTTTCTTGGCAATTTGTTTTCTTTTATGGTTCCATACAAATTTTAGGATTGTTTGTTCCAAATCTTTGAAAAATGCCGGTGGAATTTTGATTCGGATAACACTGAAAATTTAGATTTCTCTGGGCAGTATAGACATTTTAACAATGTTTGTTCTTCTGATTCATGAGCATGAAATGCTTTTCCATCTTTTTGTGTCTTCTTCAATTTCTTTCATGAGTGTTCTGTAGTTCCTTGAGTACAGACCCTTTCCCTTGGTTAGGTTCATTCCAAGGTATCTTATGGTTCTTGGGTCTATCATAAAGGAATCAATTCTCTAATTTCCTTTATATGGTTTCATTGTTAATGTATAAGAAATAAACTGGTTTCTGTGCATTGATTTTGGGTCCTGACACATTACTAAATTGCTGAATGAGTTCTTGTGGTTTGAGGGTGGAGTATTTGGGGTTCTCCATATAAAGTATCATGTCCTCTGTGAAGAAAGAGAAAGAGTTTGATTTCTTCTTTGCCAATTTGAGTACATTTATTTCTCTTTGTTGTGTGATTGTTGTTGCTAGGACTTCTAGTACTATGATGAACAGTAGTGAGAGTGGTCTTCCTTGTTGTGTTCCTGATCTCAAAGGGAAGGCTTGCAGCTTTTCCCCATTGAGAATGATATTAGCTGTGTGTTTTTCCTACATAGATTTTATGAAATGAGGAATGTTCCCTCTATCCCAATACTTTGAAGAGTTTTAATCAGGAATGGGTGCTGAATTTTTTTTTCAAATGCTTTTTCTGGATCAATTGGGAGTTCCATGGGTTTCTTCTCTCTTCTCTTATTGATGTGTTCTCTCACATTGATTGATTTGCAAATGTTGAACCATCCTTGCATTCCAGGGATAAATCCCACCTGGTCATGGTGGATAGTCTTTTTAATGTACAGTTGGATCCTATTAGCTATGATCTTGTTGAGAATTTTGGCATCCATATTCATCCATATTGATCCATATTCTACTTTTTGTTGGGGTCTTTGTCTGGTTCAGGGATCAAGATGAACTCCTAGAAAGAGTCCAGAAGTTTTCTTTCTGCTTCAATTTTTTGAAAAAGCTTCAAAAGAATAGGCATTATTTCTTCTTAGAATTACCCAGGGGATCCATCAGGTCCTGGACTCATTTTGGGGGAGGTTTTTGATCACTGCTTCAATTTTGTTACTAGATTTTGGTTTATTGAGGTTGTCAATTTCTTCCTGTTTCAGTCCTGGAGTTTATAAGTTTCCAGGTATGGATCCATTTCTTCTAGGTTGCTTAAATTATTGGCATATAACTTTTGATAATAATATCTGATGATTATTTCTCTTTTCTTGCTGTAGTAATGATTTCTTCTCATTCATTCATAATTTTGTTAATTTTGGTGCTCTCTCTTTTTTTGTGGATTACATTGGCCAGTGGTTTATTGATCTTATTAATTATTTTGAAGAACCAGCTTCTAGTTTTGTTGATGTATTCTACTATATCTCTAGTTTCTAACTCAATGATCTCAGCTTTAACCTTGATTGATTGTTTCTTTTCCTGGGCCTTGGGTTTGCTTATTTTTTTTTTGTTTGTTTGTTTATTTTTCAGTTCTTCAAGGTGTAAATAGAATTCATGTATTCAGGATTTTTCAGTTTTTGTGAATGAGGCTTAGATGGCTATGTATTTCCCCCTGAGAACCCCCTTCTCCATATCCCATAGGGTTTGGACCAATGTGTCTCCATTCTCATTGGTTTCTATGAATGGTTTAAGTGTTTTCTTTATTTCCTGGTTGATCCAAACATTCTTGAGCTTCCAAGTACTTGAATTCTTTCCAAACTTGTTTCTTTTGATCAATTCCTAGTTTCAAATCATTGTGGTCAGAGAATATGCAGGGAATAATGTCACTCTTTTGGTATTGGTTTAGCCCTGATTTGTGACCCAGTATGTGGTCTATTCTGAAGAATGTTCCATGTGTGCTCTAGAAAAATGAGTATTCTTTGTTTTGGAAAGGAATGTTCTGTATATATGTATGAGGTCCATTTGGTGCAATGTGTCATTCAAAGCTCTTGTTTCTTTGTTGTTTTTCTGCTTAGATGATCTGTCTGTTGCTGAGAGTGGCTTGTTAAGATCTCATACAATTAATGCATTTTTTTCAGTATGATTATTTTTATTAACTCTTCTCTTAAGTATCTGGCTACTCCCATGTTGGGGGCATAGATATTTACAATTGTTAGGTCTTCTTGGAGGAGAGACACTTTATGGATTATGTAGTGTCCTTCTGTATCTCTGACTACAATCCTTAGCTAAAATCTAATTTATCTGATATGAGAATGGCTATTGCAGCTTTCTTTTGAGGCCCATTGGCATGAAAGATAGTTCTCCATCCCTTCACTTTCAGTCTCTATGTTTCTTTAGGTTCCAAATGTGTCTCTTGAAGGCAGCATATGGACAGACTGTCAATTTATCCAGTCTGCAACCCTGTGCCATTTTATGGGAACATTTAGGTCATTCACATTGAGAATGATTATTGAAAGGTACATTTTTATTGACATCATGTTGCCTGTGAAGCCCTTGTTTCTATAGATTGTCTCTATAAATTTCTGTTCTGTGTCGCTCTTGGGTTCTTTCTTCTTTTATAGAACTCGCCTTAATATTTCTAACAGTGCTGGCTTCAGGGTCACATAATAATCTTTTAAACCTTGCTGGTCTTGGAAGCTGTTTATTTCTCCATCCATTTTTAATGTCACCCTTGCTAGATCAAGTATTATTGGCTGCATGCTCATCTCATTTATTGCCTTGAGTACATCTTGCCAGCCCTTTTGGCTTGCCAGTTTTCTGTGGACAGGTCTGACATTATTCTGATGGACCTTCCTCTGTACATAAGGAATCCCTTCCCCCTAGCTGCCCTTAGACATTGTCTCTGAATTTACCACTTGTGAATTTCACAAACACGTGCCTGGATGTCTGTCTCCTTGTTGATCCTGGGGGTAGGGGGAATGTCCTCTCTGCTTCTCGGACATGAACTCTTGTTCCATTTCTCAGATTAGGGATATTTTCATCTAGGATTTGTTCAACTATATCTTCTAGTCCTCTGTCTCTCTCTCCACTTTCTCATGGACCCCAATAATTTTGACATTGAAACATTTCATGGTGCCATTTATTTCCCTAATTCTGTTTTTATGGATTCTCAGCTCTTTGTTCCATGCCTCCTCCTGATCCTTCTTTTTTTAAGCCTTTATTTATTTATTTGACATGCAGAGATTACAAGTAGGCAGAGAGGCAGGCGGGGGATGGGGAAGCAGGCTCTCTGCTGAGCAGAGCCCAACACAAGTCTTAATCCCAGGACCCTGGGACCATGACCTGAGCCAAAGACATAGGCTTTAACCCATTGAGCCATCCTGGCACCCCCTGTTCCTTCTTTTCTACTAGTTTATCTTCTAGCTCACTAATACAAACTGTGAAATTTACCCTAGCTGTTAGATTATTTAGATTAGATTGGATCTCATTGATAGCTTTTACTTTCTGCCAGATCAGCTCTCCCTTCCACCCTTAGAGATTCTATGTTTCCACTAATTGTCTCCAACCTAGCCATTGCTTGGGTAATTATTACCCTGAGTTCTATTTCCAACATATCGTTTAGGTCCACATCCAATAGTAATGTGGCAGGGGTAACAATCTGTGAATTTTTCCTCTGTTGGGTGTTTCTCTTCCTTGTAATTTTTGTGAGAGGTCTTTCAGGGGATGTATAGCTGAAAATATCATCCATGATCCAAGCAACGTGCACCCTGGAAAATTTTGGAGCAATTGGATGTCACCACCAAAAATAAAGAAAAAAAGAAAATGCAGAGAGAAAAAGAGGAATGATAAAAAGAAAGAAAATCCCAGTCAAAAATGAACCACAAATTAAAATTTATGAGGTACAAAAACAGAAATGAACAAACAAAATGACCAACAAAAGTAAAAGAAAATAAAAAGGAAAAACCCAGCCAAAATGAACCCCAAGAATAAGATTTATATAGTACAAAAACAAAAATAAGTACCCAGAAAGAGTGATAAAAATTAAGTTGGAAAGCTCGTATAAACCCTTGACGTGGGCAAAGAAGATTTTTCAGTTCTTCCGGGGTGTATCTTATTATCTTTGTTAAAGGATTCAACTTTCCATAGATACTGGGAAATTAAAACTGGTTTATATATAGGGGTAGTATTGAATAGGGGAAAAGAGTACCTTGAAGCTTATATCTATACATGTATTTAAAAAAAAAAGAAAGAAAAAGAAAAAAAAAAGTTTTATGTATGAAAAAGATTCAAGTTAAAACGTTATTATGAATATGTTGTGTTAAACATCTAGTTGTAATGGCAAGTAGGTTAAAAAATTCAAAGAACAAGAATCATGAGAACAGTTTTAAAAAAAGGAAAAAAATAGAAATTGTATTTATGAAATATATAGGCTTGGGGACAATACTGGGAACTTGATATATTGTTTTCTCCTGATGTTGGGGTTTTGCAGTTTTATGGAGACCCTGTGGTTGTTGTCCTATTGTTGTTTTGGCTTGTCTTCTTGGGAAGGGCCTGAAACTTTGTTTCTCAGTGAGTCTTGCTTGGGCTGAGTCACCATGTCTCATATCAAGGGGCATGGGCTCTGTGGAAACCAGTTTTTCAGGCTTTTGTTCTCTGGAGTTTTTTTGTTTTTTCTTTATGTTTTTTTGTTGTTGTTGTTGTTTGTTTGTTTGTTTTGTGTGTGTGTGTGTGGCTTTTTGTGCCTTTTTGGAGGGTCAGAAAAAAAGTAAACTGTCTGCACCCAGAATTCTGCCTTGGAAAGAATGCTTAGTCTGCTCCACTCTGGAAGGTCCAGAACACATAGACTCCTCCTCTGCAAATTCCATTGAATGCCAGAACCTCCCACAGGTGGTGCACACCACCAGCCACCATCTCAGTGTTCACCTGAGGACTCCACTTGTCTATGTACCCCCATGCCACTAAAAATGGGAGTGATATTAGTCTGGGTGAGGCCAATCCTGGTGGATGTCATGGGTAGGACTGCTGCCTGGGGTCCATACCCATGCCAGGTGTACTTGGATGCAGTGGCAGTGTAGAGCATCAAAGTCTGCAGGCCCAGGGACCTCTGGCTGGAACCCGTGGCTGGCTTTTTCAGGCCCAGGTGGGCACCAGCTATGACCTCCCTGGGACTGTGTGATTTGGTCCATGCCTGTGGCAGTCCAATCCCACGAACTGCCATTTAAGACCCTTTGTTCTTTTCGATTGCTATTACCCAATCTCCAAGCTAATTATGGTCCCCAAGCAAAGGGCACTTCCATTTTGGGATATTATTTCCCAATTGGTCACTTCTTGTGCCCCCTTCCCCTTTATCCTCCAATATCAGTCTGAGCACTCCCAGTCCTCTGAACCTCTCCACTGATGATCTTTTTCCCCCATAGAGATCCAGAAGTGCATAATCTTACATCTAATACTGATTTCATGAGTATTCAGAATGTTCTGGTAGATATTTAGCTCAATTCACAGGACCAATTGAAACAAGGTCTCCTACTCCTCCACCATCTTGCCCCTGAATATTATTCTTCTTAGATGTATGTTAATTAATTAATTTATTTATTTACTTACTTACTTACTTATCTCTTGTGCTGGCAGGCAGTGAAGAGAATCAGGCCTGACCAATATCACCTTGGTAACAGGATTTCACTTTGTGGGGTTTTCTGATATCTAAGAGTTTCAGATATTATATGGGGTGCTCTTACTAGTGATTTACCTGGCTATCCTAATGAGTAATCTCATCATTACTCTTGCTACCCTTGACCTGCAACTACAAGCACAAATGTACTTTTTCCTGAAGAACTTTTCTTTCCTGGGTGTCTTCCTTGTGTCTGTCTCAATTCCAAAATTCACTGTCAACAAACGAACTTACAGCAATTCCATTTCTACTTTAGTATGGGCCTCCCAGCTACTTTTATTTATTTATTATTTATTTATTTATTTATTTATTATTTATTTATTTATTTGTATATATATTTAAAGATTTTCTTTGTTTATTTGACAGAGAAGGAAAGAGAGAGAGATCACAAGTAGCCAAAGAGACAGGCAGAGAGACGAGAGAAGCAGGCTCCCTGCTGAGCAGAGAGCCTGATGTGGGGCTCTATCCCAGGATCATGAGATCTGAACCAAAGGTAGAGGCTTAACCTTCTGAGCCACCCAGGCATCCCTTCCACTACTTTTAATGACTTCCTTCTCAGCAGGTGAAATATTTGTCATCACTGCCATGCCTTATGATTGCTATGTAGCTATATACTGTCCCTTGCACTACAAGGTCATCATGAATGGTGGTGCCTGTGTACTGATGGCAGGTGTTTCCTGGGTTCCTAGTGACTCTGGAGCATTATACACTCCTGGCACATTTTTTTTTTTTTGTGCCATTCTGTGATTGCAATGTGATCCCACAGTTTTTCTGTGATGCTTCCTCATTACTAAGAATATCCTGTTCTGAAACACTCCTGATAGTTTATACCAGTATTGGAATAGGTGCATGTGTAGGCATGTCTTATATCATCTGTATTGTGATCTCTTATGTTTATATTTTCTCCACTGTGCTGAAGATTTTAACCATGAAAGCCAGTCAAAAACTCTTTCAACATGCTTCCCCCCCTCATTGTTTTTATTCTTCTTTATTATAACTGCTTATTTTATTTATCTCAAACCATCCTCAAATCCACCCTCCATTATAAACGGTATGCTTTCTGTGATCTAAACTGCGGTACCTCCAAGACACAGCCTGTAGTTTACATCCGGAGAAACCAGGACATAAAACAGGCTCTTACAAAATTGCTGCACAAAAATTGTGGCCTAGAGTCTCATTCCACTGAGCACTATCTAACATTAATCAATGGTCTAGTGTATTACTGAACACAATATAATTTCTCATCATTTTCCCCATTCTTAACTTTGCAATGACTTGAGAAAAAAAGGTAATGTATTCACAAACACCTAAGGAAATGAATGCTCAAGTGCTGAGTTAATTGATCCAAAGTTTGGATAACAGCATTATGCCCAGCTGACATGTAGCTGTAATGTTTCTCAATTGGTGATCTTCTATGACAAAGAGTCTCCCCATTTATGGTATAACCTTCTAAAATATGTGCTTCTATTTTTCACAATGTTTATAATTATGGTCATTAAATAACTTATTTTCTCTATTCTATTTCTCTATTTCTATTCCCTAGATTTTTTTTTTTTAATGAGGCTCTTTAATAGTCACAGTACCATAAAAAAAAAAGAGTATTAGTTACGAGGTTATGTACTATGTTGTGGATGGACTTTCTTTTGGCTTATTTACTAGTGCCTGCAATATGATTTTTTTTATTAAATTGTGTATAACCTACCTAGAGAATCTATGTCTCATAAAAAATAGATTTCTTGGTTTTATATTGACTTATTTCTATACTTAATTATTTGGAAAGAATAGAAATATTTCTTAGATATATTCAACCATGTTCTCTTCTTTTTTAAATCATAGTACTAATGTTTTATTGCCACTGGATGAACCAGCTGATATTGTTTCTCAGTCACATGTGACCTTCAATCAAGTCCACAAATATTCTCTGACAACTTTGAATTTTTACCATACATATAACACATTGTAAAAATAAATAAGTGATTAAGATTAAATAAAACATTTTCAACTCTTACATGTAAAACTATCTATGTTTTACTATAGGATTCATGAAAATGAATCTACATTTTTAATTATTTTCCATTAAAGAAATAGATATGCAAAAGTTGATTATGTTATTTGATGCATGCATGTACCATTATCACCAACAGTGCTAAAGGATTCCTTTTTCTCCAAATCCTCAGTAACACTTATTGTTTCCTGGGTTCTTAATTTTAGTATTCTGATACATGTGAGGTGATATATCATTGTAGTTTTGATTTGCATTTCCCAGGTGATGAGTGATTTTGAGAATATTTTAATGTGTTTCTTGGCCATTCAGATGTCTTCTTTGGAGAAAAGCCTGTTCATGACTTCTGCTTCATTAAAATTGTATTTGTTGTTTATTTAGTGTTGAGTAATGTCAGTTGTTCATATACATATTGCACACTAACCCTTTATTAGATATGTCATTTGCAATCATCTTCTCCCATCCAGTAGGTTTTTCCATTTTTTAATTTTTGTTTGTTTTGTTTTCTGTTTTTGTTGTTGTTGTGATTGTTTCCTTACCTTTGTAGAAGCTTTTTATTTTCATAATATCCCAGTAGTTTATATTTACTTTTGTTTCCCTTGACTCAGGAAACTTATCGAGAAAAATTTTGTTGTAGCATCACAAAGATTATTTCCAGGGCTCTCTTCTATTTTTTTTTTTTTATGATTTCAGGTAACACGTTAAAGTTTTTAATACATTTGAACTTATTTTTGTGTAAGGCATAAAGAAGTGCTTCAGTTTTGTTATTTTGCATATACCTGACCTTTTTTCCCTAAAGCATTTGTTGAAGTGACAGTCTTTTTCCCATTGTCTATTTTCTCCACTTTTATCTTAGTCTAACTGACCATATAACTGTGGGTTTATTTCTGGGTTTTCTCTTCTGTTCCAATAACCCACATGTCTACATTTGATCCAGTACTATATTGTTTTTATTGAGACAATTTTGTAATATAAGTTGAAGCCTGAAATTGTGATGCCTCCAGCTTTTCTTTTCTTTTTAAGTTTGTTTTGGCTATTCAGGTTGTTGTTGTTGATGCTGCTGTTGTTGTTCCATAGAAATTTTAGGAAGGTTTGTTTCAATTTTGTGAAAAATGCTGATGGTATGTTTTTCTTTATGTTAGTCACCATATATAAAACATAATTATTTTTGGATGTAATGATCAATGATTCATTATTTGTGTATAACATCCAGTGCTCATTACAATACATGCCCTCCTTAATACCCTCATTTTGATAGATATTGTATTAAATCTGTAGATTGTTTTGGATACTACAACAATTTAACAATTTGCATTTTCCAATCACTGATCATTAAATGCCTTTCAATCTCTTTGTGTTATCTTCAGTTTCTTTAACCAGTGTTTTCTTGTAATTTTTCAAATTCTATTATTTTCTTTTCAGTGAACCAGAAATAATTGTTTATGCACCATACTCAAGCAATACGTGCCCTCCATAATGCCCACCACCAGGCTCACCCAACTTCACACCCCTTGCCCCTTCCTAACCCTCAGATTGTTTTTCAGAGTCTATATTCTCTCATGGTCCATCTCACCCTCCAAATTCCCTCAGTTCCTTTCTCCTCTCCATCTCCCTATGTCCACCGTGTTATTTCCTATGCTCCATAAATAAGCAAAAACATATGATAATTTCCTCTCTCTTCCTGACTTATTTCACTCAGCGTAATCTCTTCCAGTCCTGTCCATGTTGATACAAAAGTTGGGTATTCATCCTTTCTGATGGAGGCATAATACTCCACAGTGTATATGGACTACATATTCCTTATCCATTTGTTCATTGAAGGACATCTTGATTCTTTCCACAGTTTGGCGACTGGCCATTGCTGCTATGAATATTGGGGTGCAGATGGCCCTTCTTTTTAGTACATCTGTATCATTGGGTATAAATACCCAGTAGTGCAATGGCAGGGTCAGAGGGAAGATCTATTTTTAGTTACTTAAGAAATCTCCACACTCTTCTCCAAAGTGGCTGCACCAACTTGCATTCCCACCAACAGTGTAAGAGGATTCCCCTTTCTCCACATCCTCTCCAATACATGTTGTTCCCTATCTTGTAAATTTAGGCCAATCTAACTGGAGTAAGGTGGCATCTCAATGTGGTTTTGATTTGAATCTCCCTGATGGTTAGTGATGATGAACATTTTTTCATGTGTCCGATAGCCATTTGTATGTCTTCACTGGAGAAGTGTCTGTTCATGTCTTATGCCCATTTTTTGACATGATTATCTGTTTCGTGTGTGTTGAGTTTGAGAAGTTCTTTATAGATCCTGGATATCAGCCTTTTGTCTGTACTGTCATTTGCAAATATCTTCTCCCATTCCATGGGGTGCCTCTTTGTTTTCTTGACTGTTTCTTTGATGTACAAAAACTTTTGATCTTCATAAGTCCCAAAAGTTCATTTTCACTTTTGTTTCCTTTGCCTTTGGAGACACATCTTGAAAGAAGTTGCTGTGGCTGATATTGAACAGGATACTGCCTATGTTCTCCTCTACGATTCTGATGGATTCTTGTCTCACGTTGAGGTCTTTTATCCATTTTGAAATTATGGTGTATGGTGTGAGAGAAGAATGGTCGAGTTTCATTCTTCTACATATATAGCTGTCCATTTTTCCCAGCACCATTTATTGAAGAGACTGTCTTTTTTCCACTGTATATTTTTTCTTGCTTTGTCGAAAATTATTGGACCATAGAGTTGAGGGTCCATATCTGGGCACTCTACTCTGTTCCACTGGTCTATGTGTCTGTTTTTATGCCAGTACCATGCTGTCTTGGTGATCACAGCTTTGTAGTAAAGCTTGAAATCAGGCAATGTGATGCCGCCAGTTTTGTTTTTCTTTTTCAATATCCCCTTAGCAATCTGGGGTCTCTTCTGATTCCATAAAAATTTTAAGATTTCTTCCTCGAGCTCTTTGAAAAATGCTGGTGGAATTTTGATTGGAATGGCCTTAAAAGTATAGATTGCTCTAGGCAGTATAGACATTTTAATAATGTTTATTCTTCTTATCAAAGAGCATGGAATGATATTCCATCTTTTTGGTTCTTCTTTATTTTATTTTATGAGTGTTCTGTAGTACAGATACTTTACCTCTTTCGTTAGGTTTATTCCAAGGTATCTTATCATTCTTGATGCTATAGTAAATGGAACCAATTCTCTAATTTTCCTTTCTGTGTTTTTATTGTCTGTGTATAAGAAAGCAACTGATTTCTGTACATTGACTTTGTATCCTGCCACATTACTGAATTACTTTATGAGTTCTATTAGTTTGGGAGTGGAGTCCTTTGGGTTTTCCATATAAAGTATCATGCCATCTGCAAAGAGAGAAAGTTTGACTTCTTCATTGCCAATTTGAAAACCTTTTATTTCTCTTTGTTGTCTGATTGATGTTGCTAGGACTTCTAATTCTATTTTGAACAAGAGTGGTGAGAGTGGACATCCTTGTCATGTTCTCAACTGGATGGCTGTGAGCTTTTTTCCATTGAAGATGATATTCGCTGTGGGTTTTTCATAGAGAGATTTTATGAAGTTCAGGAATGTTTCCTCTATCCCTATACATTGAAATGTTTTAATCAGGAACGAATGCTGGATTTTGTCAAATGCTTTTTCTGCATCAGTTGAAATGACTGTGTGGTTCTTCTCTCTTCTCTTATTGATTTGTTTTATTGTATTGATTGCTTTGCGAATGTTGAGCCATTCTTGCAACCCAGAGATGAATCTCACCTACTCATGGTGGATAATCACTTTAATGTGCTGTTGGATCCTATTTGCTAGGATCTTGTTGAGAATATTAGCATCCATATTCATCAGGGATATTGGTCTGAAATTCTCCTTTTTGGTGGGGCCTTTGCCTGGTTTGGAGATCAGGATAATGCTAGCTCCATAAAAAGAGTCTGGAAGTTTTCCTTCTGATTCAATTTTTTGAAACAGCTTTGGTAGAATAGGTGTTCTTTCTTCTTTGAAAGTGTGTAGAATTTCCCAGAGAATCCATCAGGTCCTGGGCTCTTGTTTTTTGGGAGGTTTTTGATCACTGCTTAAAACTCGTTACTGGTCTATTCAGGTTATCAGTTTCTTCCTGATTCAGTTTTGGAAGTTTGTAGTGTTCCAGGAATGCATTCATTTCATCTAGGTTGCTTAACTTATTGGCATATAACTTTTGATAATAATTTATGATGATTGTTTCTATTTCCTTGGTGTTAGTTGTGACATCTCCCTTTTCATTCATAATTTTATTTATTTGGGTCTTCTCTTTTTTCTTTGGATAGTTTGGCCAATGGTTTATTGATCTTATTGATTCCTTCAAAAAACCAGTTTCTAGTTTCAATGATGTGTTCTACTGTATCTCTAGTTTCTACTCATTGATCTCTGCTCTGGTCTTGATTATTTCCCTTCTTGTGTTTGGAGTTGGCTAAATTTTTTGTGGATTTGACAGTTCTTTAACGTGTAGAGAGAGCTGGTGTATTCTGGAGTTTTCATTTTTTTTTTTTTTTTGAGTGAGGCTTGTATGGCTATGTATTTCATCCTTAGGACTGCATTTGCTGTATCCCATAGGTTTTGGACCAAAGTATCTTCATGAATTGCTTAAGTTCATCTTTGATTTCCTGGTTAATCCAGGCATTCTTAAGCAAGATGGTCTTTAGCTTCCAGGTATTTGAATCCCTTCCAAATTTTCCTTGTGGTTGAGCTCCAGTTTCAAACCATTGTGATCTGAGAATATTCAGGGAATGATCTCAATCTTTTGGTATGGTTGATCCCTGATTTTTGACCTATTCTGGAGAAGGTTCCACGTGCTCTTGAGAAGAATGAGCATTCTGTTGTTTTAGGGTGGAATATTCTGTATATATCTATGAGGTCCATCTGATCCAATGTGTCCTTCAATGCTTTTTTTTCTTCATTGATTTTCTGCTTGGATGATCTGTCTATTACTGACAGCGGCATGTTAGGATCTCCTACTATTAATGTATTGATATCGATATCACTCTTTTTCTTGATTAACAGTTTTCTTATGTAATTGGCTGCATAAATATTTACAATTGTTAGATCTTCTTAGTGGATAGTCTCTTTAAGAATAATGTGGTGTCCTTCTATATCTCTGACTACAGTCTTTAGTTTAAAATCTAATGTATCTGATATGAAAATCGCTACCCCAGCCTTCCTTTGAGGCCCATTGGCATGAAAAATGCTTCTCCACTTTCAGTTTGGGTGTATCCTTAGGTTCAAAATGGGTCTCTTGTAGGAAACATATGGATGGGTACTTTAGTTTTATCCAATCTGCAACCCTGTGTCGTTTTATGGGCACTTTTTGGCCATTCCTGTTGAGAGTGATTATTGAGAGATACATTTTTATTGACATCACGTTACCTGTGAAGTTTTTGTTTCTATAGATTGTCTCCATATACTTCTGTTCAATTGTATTCTTATAATTCTTCCTGTTTTATAGAACCCCCCTTAATATTTCCTGCAGTGTCAGCTTGGTGGTCACATACTCTTTTACACTTTGCCAGTCTTGGAAGCTCTTTATCTCTCCACCCATTTTGACTGTCAGTTTTGCTGGATAAAGTATTCTTGGATGCATGTTCTTCTCATGTCGTGCCCTGAATACATCTTGCCATTCCTTTCTGGCTTGCTAGGTTTCTGTGGACAGGTCTGACGTTATTCTAATGGGCTTTTCTCTCTGACTGTAAGGAATTTCTTTGCCATAGCTTCTTTCAAGAGATCCTGTCTACAGTTATGACTCATCATTTTCACTATCAGGTGTTTCCGGGTTTTTCTAGACTCTATTATCTTGGGGACAGACCCTTCTGCCTCTAGTACAGGAACAGTGGTTCCATTCACCATATTGGGAAATTTTTCTTGGATAATTTGTTCAACTATATCAACTATATAGTTCAACTATATCTTTCTTTCTCCTCCTCCTCAGGGATCCCAATAATTCTGATGTTGGAACGTTTCATAGCATTATTTATTTCCCTAATTCTGTTTTTATGGCTTCTAAGCTGTTTATTCCAGGCTTCCTCCTGATCCTTTCTCTCAATATGTTTGCCCTCCAGATCACTAATTCTACCTTCTGCCTTGGTTACCATAGCTTTTAGAGAATCTAGATTAGATTGGAACTCATTGGGAACATTGTGAACATCATCCCTGGTGGATTTTACTTCTGCCCTAATCAATTCAATTTTGTCATCAATGGCTTTCTCCAACCTAGCTATTGCCTGGATAATTGCTAGCCTGAATTCCCTTTCCAACATATTGTATATGTCCATATCCAATAACTCTGATGCAGAAGGCCCAGTCTCTGAATTTTTCTTCTGTTGGGCATTCCTCCTCCTAGTCATTTTGGTGAGAGATGGCTGAGTGGATATGTAGCTGAATATATCGACCATGGTACAGGCAAGGTGCACCCTGGAACACTTCTGCCCACTGACATATTCTGTCCCCATAGAGGTCCAGAAATATATCATTCTAATCTCAGGCTTATTTCATAGGTGATCAGAGTTCTTTGGTAGGTAATCAGCTCACTTTAGGGGACAGTTTGAAGCGGCACCTCCTCCTACTTCTCCGCCATCTTGTTCTCTCCTAATCAGTGTTTTTTTGTTGTTGTTTTGTTTTGTTTTGTTTTTTTTAATTTTCAGATTACATGCCTTTACCTTTTTGGCTAACTTTATTTCTAGATATATTATTGTTTTGGTACATTTGCAAAAAATAAATGATTGGATCTTCAACAAAATGAAAAGCTTCTACACAGCAATGGGAATAATCAACAAAACTAAAAGGCACCCATTGTAATGGGAGAAAGTATTTGTAACTGACATATCTGATGAAGATTAGTATCCAAAATACATAAAGAACTTATTAAACTCAACACCCAAAAACAAATAATTATTTAAAAATAGGACTTTTTTCTTAACTTCTTTCTGCTCCTTCATCTTTGTTATATAAGAATGTAACAGATTTCTTTACATTGACTTTGTATCCTGAAATATTCCTGAATTTATGTATCAGTTCTGGCATTTTTTTTGGTGGGGTCTCTTTCATGTCATCTGCTGATAATTAAAATTTTAATTCTTCTTTATGAAGTTGGATGGCTTTCTTTTTTTTTTTTTTTTTTTTTTTTTGGAGGGTGGGGTGGTTGTCTTATTTCTGTGGCTACAACTTCCAGTACTATATTAAATAAAAGTGGTAATAGTAAACATCTTTGTCTTGTTCCTGACCCTAGAGGAAAAGTTCTCATATTTTCTTCATTGTGTTATATTTTCCCTGTGGATTTTTTATAGAAGGCCTTTAATATGTTGATACATGTTCCATTTAAACCTACTTTGTCCAGGGCACCTGGGTGGCTCAGTGGGTTAAGCCTCTGCCTTTGGCTCAGGTTATGATCCCAGGGTCTTGGGATTGAGCCCCGCATCAGGCTTTCTGCTCAGCAGGGAGCCTGCTTCATCCTCTCTCTGCCTGCCTCTCTGCCTACTTGTGATCTTTGTCTGTCAAATAAATAAATACAACCTTAGGAAAAAAAAAAAGCTTACTTTGTTCAGAACTATTAATCATAAATGGAGGAACTTTGACATAACCTTATTCTTCATCTATTGAAGTGATTATGTTTTTCCCCTTTCTCTTATTGATGTGATACACTGTGTTACTCAACCACTCTTGCATTCTGGGAATAAATCCCACCTGATTATGGTGAAAAAAATTAAGTCTTGGTAGTATTTTACTGGGGATATTTGCATTTACACCCATCACTGTCATTGCCTTGTGCATTTATTTTACATTTGATTTTGATATTAAGGTAATGTCCTCGTAGAATGAATTTGGAAGTTTTCCTTTCTCATATATTATTTAAAATAAATAAATAAATAAATAAATAAGAAGCTTAAAGAACAACAACAACAAAAAAAGACAAAACAACATTAGAATAATTGGGATTCCAGAAGAAGAAGAAAGAGATAGGGGAGCAGAAGTTATATTGGAGAGAATTACTGTAGAGAATTTCCACAATATGGCGAAGGGAACAAGCATCAAAATTCAGGAGATGAAGAGATCACCAATCAAAATCAATAAGAATAGGCCCACACTCCGCCAACTAATAGTAAAATTTACAAGTCTTAACAACAAAGAGAAAATCCTCAAAGCAGCCCAGAAAAAGAAGTCTGTAACATAGAAATGTAAAAATATCAGATTGGCAGCAGACTTATCCCCAGAGACCTGGCAGGCCAGAAAGAACTGGCATAATATATTCAGAGCATTAAATGAGAAAAACATGTAGCCACAAATACTATTTCCAGCAAGGCTATCATTGAAAATAGAAGGAGAGATAAAAAGCTTCCAGGACAAGCAAAAACTGAAAGAATTCGCAAACACCAAACCAGCTCTACAGGAATATTGAAAGAGGTCCTCTAAGCAAAGAGAGACCGTAAAAGTGTAGATCAGAAAGGAACAGAGACAATACACACTAACAGTCACCTTACGGACAATACAATGGCACTAAATTCATATCTATCGATAGTTACCCTGAATGTAAATGGACTAAATGCCCCAATCAAAAGACACAGGGTATAAGAATGGATAAAAAAACAAAAGCCATCAATATGTTGTTTACAAGAAACCCATTTTAGACCGGAAAACACATTCAGATTTAAAGATAGGGGGTAGGAAAAAAAATTACCATGGTAATGGATATCAGAAGAAACCTGGGGTGGCAATCCTCATATCAGATCAACTATATTTTAAGCCAAAGGCTATAAGAGATGAGGAAGAACACTATATCATACTCAAAGGGTCTGTCCAACAAGAAGTTCTAAAAATTTTAAATATCTATGCCCCTAACATGGGAGCTGCCAACTATATAAACCAATTAATAACAAAATCAAATAAACACATTGACAAGAATACAATAATAATAGGGATTTTAACACTCCCCTCACTGAAATGGACAGATCATCCAAGCAAAAGATCAACAAGGAAATAAAGGCCTTAAATGACACACTGGACTAGATGGACATCACAGATATATTCAGAACATTCCATCCCAAAGCAACAGAATACACATTCTTCTCTAGTGCCCATGGAACATTCTCCAGAATATATCACATCCTGGGTCATAAATCAGGTCTCAACTGGTATCAAAAGATTGTCATCATTCCCTGCATATTTTCAGACCGTAATGCTCTGAAGCTAGAACTCAATCACAAGAAGAAATTTGGAAAGAGCCCAAATACATGGAGACTCAAAAACATCCTTCTAAAGAATGAATGGGTCAACCAAGAAATTAAAGAAGAATTGAAAAAAAATCATGGAAACAAATGATCATGAAAACACAACGGTCCAAAAACTGTGAGACACGGCAAAGGCAGTCCTGAGAGGAAAATATATAGCGATACAGGCCTTTCTCAAAAAACAAGAAAGGTCTCAAATACACAACCTAACCCTACACCTAAAGGAGCTGGAGAAATATCAACAAAGAAAGCCTAAACCCAGAAGGAGAAGAGAAATAATAAAGATCAAAGCAGAAATCAATGAAATAGTAACCAATAAAACAATAGAACAAATCAACGAAACTAGGAGCTGGTTCTTTGAAAGAATTAATAAGATTGATACACCCTCAGGAAGACTTATCAAAAAGAAAAGAGAAAGGACCCCAATAAATAAAATCATGAATGAAAGAGGAGAGATCACAACCAACACCAAAGAAATACAAACAATTATTAGAACATATTATGAACAACTATACACTGACAAATTCGATAATTTGGAAGAAATGGATGCTTTCCTAGAGACATATAAACTACCACAACTGAGCCAGGAAGAAATAGAAAACCTGAATAGGCCCATAACCAGTAAGGAGATTGAAACAGTCATCAAAAATCTCCAAACAAACAAAAGCCCAGGGCCAGATGGCTTTCCAGGGGAATTCTACCAAACATTTAAAGAAGAATTAATTCCTATTCTCCTGAAACTGTTCCAAAAAATAGAAATGGAAGGAAAACTTCCAAACTCATTTTATGAGGCAAGCATCACCTTGATCCCCAAACCAGACCATGATCCCATCAAAAAAGAAAATTACAGAATAATATCCTTGATGATCACAGATGCAAAAATTCTCACCAAAATACTAGCCAATAGGATCCAACAGTACATTAAAAGGATTATTCACCACGAACAATTAGGATTTATTCCAGGGCTACAAGGTTGGTTCAACATCCGCATGTCAATCAGTGTGATACAATGCATTAATAAAAGAAAGAACAAGAACCATATGTTACTCTCAATAGATGCTGAAAAAGCATTTGACAAAGTACAACATCCCTTCCTGATTAAAACTCTTCAAAGTATAGGGATAGACGGTACATACCTCAATATTATCAAAGCCATCTATGAAAAACCCACCACAAATATCATTTTCAATGGAGAAAACTGAAAGCTTTTCCGCTAAGGTCAGGAACACGGCAGGAATGTCCATTATCACCACTGCTATTCAACATAGTACTAGAAGTCCTAGACTCAGCAATCAGACAACAAAAAGAAATTAAAAGTACCTATATCAGCAAAGAAGAAGTCAAACTATCACTCTTTGCAGATGATATGATACTATATGTGGAGAACCCAAAGGCTCCACTCGAAAACTGCTAGAACTTGTACAGGAATTCAGTAAAGTGTCAGGATATAAAATCAACACACAGAAATCAGTTGCACTTCTTTACACCAACAACAAGACAGAAGAAAGAGAAATTAATGAGTCAATCCCAATTACAATTGCACCCAAAACCATAAGATACCTAGGAATAAATCTAACCAAAGAGGCAAAGAATCTATACTCAGAAAACTATAAAGTACTCATGAAAGAAATTGAGGAAAACACAAAGAAATGGAAAAATGTTCCATGCTCCTGGATTGGAAGAACAAATACTGTGAAATGTCTATGCTAGCTAAAGCTATCTACACATTTAATTCAATGCCTACCAAAATCCCATCAATTTTTTTTCAAAGAAATGGAACAAATAATCCTAAAATTTATATGGAACCAGAAAAGACCTCGAATAGCCAAAGGAATATTGAAAAAGTAAGCCAAAGTTGGTGGCATCACAATTCTGGACTTTACACTCTATTACAAATCTGTCATCATCAAGACAGTATGGTACTGGCACAAAAATAGACATATAGATCAATGGAACAGAATGGAGAGCCCAGAAATAGACCCTCAACTCTATGGTCAACTTCAACTAATCTTCGACAAAGCAGGAAAGAATACCCAATGGAAAAAAGACAGCCTCTTCAACAAATTGTGTTGGGAAAATTGGACAGCAACATGCAGAAAAATGAAATTGGTCTAGTTCCTTATACCACATATGAAAATAGAATTAAAATGGATGAAGGACCTCAATGTGAGAAAGGAATCCATCAAAATCCTTGAGGGGAACAAAGGCAGCAACCTCTTCAACCTTAGCCGCAGCAACTTTTTCCTAGGAACATCGCCAAAGACAAGGGAAACCAGGGCAAAAATGAACTATTGGTAACTTATCAAGATCAAAAGCTTTTACAGAGCAAAGGAAACAATTAACAAAACCAAAAGACAACTGACAGAATGGGAGAAAATATTTTCAAAGGACATATCAGATAAAGAACTAGTAACCAAAATCTATAGAGGGATCAACAAACTCAACACCCAAAGAACAAATAATCCAATCAAGGAATAGGCAGAGGACATGAACAGACATTTCTGCAAAGAAGACATCCAGATGGCCATCATACACATGAAAAAGTGCTCCACATCACTGGGCATCAGGGAAATACAAATCAAAACCACAATGAGATACCACCTCACACCAGTCAGAATGGCTAAAATGAACAAGTCAGGAAATGACAGATGCTGGCGAGGATGTGGAGAAAGGGGAACCCTCCTACAGTGTTGGTGGAAATGCAAGCTGGTGCAACCATTCTGGAAAACAGCATGGAGGTTCCTCAAAAATTTTAAAATAGAACTACCCTTTGACCCAGCTATTGTGCTACTGGGTATTTACCCTAACAATACAAAGGTAGTTATCCGAAGGAGCACGTACACCTGAATGTTTATAGCAGCAATGTCCACGATAGCCAAACTGTGGAAAGAACCTAGATGTCCCTCAACAGACGAATGGATAAAGAAGAAGTGATATATATATAGAGATAGATAGATAGATAGATAGATAGATAGATATAGATAGATATAGATGTATATATATACATCTATATCTATCTATATGTATATATACATATAAATAAAAAATGAATATGTATATATTAATATATATATTCATATATATATACATATTTTTTTGTTACTAGTCCTTTATCTGATATGTCCTTTGAAAATATTTTCTCCCATTCTGTCAGTTGTCTTTCGATTTTGTTAACTGTTTCCTTTGCTGTGCAAAAGCTTTCTATATATATTTATACATATATATATGTATATCTATATATCTATATATATATATCACTTATATATATATCATTATTAGATATATATCATCATTAGATATATATCACTTATATATAAGTGATATATATAAGATATATATTTATATCTTTTGATGGCTGCATAGTATTCCACTATATATCTATATTTATCTATATATATATATATATTCCACTATATATCTATATCTATATATATCTATATATAGATATATATCACCATATATATCTATATCACTATATCACATATATCACATATCATATATCACATATATCACTATATATAGTGATATATATCTGTATGTATATAGTGGAATAATATATATATATCACTCATATCTCACATATCATATATCACATATATCACTATATATAGTGATATATATCAATGTATAGTGGAATAGTATATACGTTTCACTTATATATCTATATATAGTGGAATACTTATATATATCACTTATATATAAATGATATATATCTAATGATGATATATATCTAATAATGATATATATATATATAGATATCTATCTATATATAGATAGATATATCTATATCTATATATCTATATTTATAGTGGAATACTATGCGGCCATCAAAAGAAATGAAATCTTCCCTTTTGTGATGATGTGGATGGAACTAGAGGCTACTATGCTTAGCGAAAGAAGTCAATCAGCGGAAGACAACTATCATATGATCTCCCTGATATGAGGAAGTGGAGATGCAATGTGTGAGCTTGGGGGGTAGGAAGAGAATAAATGAAAGAGGATGGGATTGGGAGGGAGACAGACCATAAGAGACTCTTCTTTTAAATTATTCTTTTTTAATTTTTATAAGATTTTTTTAAATTTATTTATTAGTTAGAGAGAGAGAGAGAGCGAGCACAGGCAGACAGAGTGGAGGCAGAGGGAGAAGCAGGCTCCCCGCCGAGCAAGGAGCCCGATGTGGGACTCGATCCCAGGACGCTGGGATCATGACCTGAGCCGAAGGCAGCGGCTTAACCAACTGAGCCACCCAGGAGTCCCCATAAAAGATTCTTAATCTCACAAAAGAAACTGAGGGTTGCTGAGGGGAGGGGGGCCAGGAGAGGGTGGTGGGGTTATGGACATTGAGGAGGGTATGTGCTATGGTGAATGCTGTGAAATCTGTAAACCTGGCAATTCACCGACCTGTACCCCTGGGGATAAAAACATAAATAATAAAAAAAAAATAAAATCCATTTTTTTAATCTATTTTTTTCAGATAATACAAATTGCTACTCATTATTTCTTTTGACATCAATTTGTATTATAAATGTATCCCCATCTCTTCATTTCAGGCTGAAAGTGTCTTTAGCTCTAAAATATATGTCTTGTAGGCAGCATATTGACGGTTCTTGTATTTCATTTTTTATGTTTGTTTGTTTTCCTTTGTTTGTTTTAACCACTCTGTCACTCTATATCTTTGGAGTATTTAGACCGTGTACATTCAAAGTAGTTATCAATAGGTATGTGTTTATTGCCGTTTTGTTACTTGTTTTTGATTTTTTTGTTGTTGTTGTTGTTTTCTCTGATTCTTTCTTCTCTTTGTTTCATGGTTTCTTAGATTTATTACAAATATATTTTCATACATTTCTCTCTATTCTTTGCATTTCTATAACTTTTTTGTTATTTGTGGTTATAACTAGGCTTATATATAGTATCTTCTGCATATAGCAGCGTATATCAAGTTAATGGTCACTTGAGTTTGAACCCATTCTTTACTTCTTTCCCCCTCACACACGTTGTAAGTATTTGGTGTCTTATTTTACATCTTTTGTTTTGTGAATCTCTTGACCAATATTTACCAATAGATTAATTTCATCCTCTAATTTTTGGTCTTTCCTCCTATTCAAATAGTTCCCTCTAATATTTCTTAAAGGACTATTTTAATTGTCAAGTACTCTTTCACTTTTTGTCTTAGAAAATATTATCTCTCCTTTTCTGAATGATAGTCTTGCTGGATAGAGTATTCTTGGATGCATATTTTCCCCATTCAGCAGTTTGAATATATTATGTCATTCCCTTCCGGTCTGCAAAGTTTGTGCTGAAAGATCAGCTGATAGCATTAAGAGTAGGTATGTATGTATGCATGTAACTATTTTCTTTTGTTTTGCTGCTCTTAAAATTTGTTTCCTTTATCACTGACTTTTGCTTTTTTGACAATGCATACCTTGGTATGGACCTCCCTGTATTGACTTATTTAGGGTGAGCTATGTGCCTCTTGGATCTGGATATGTGCTTCCTACCACATATTCAGGAAATTTTCAACTATTATTTCTTCAAATAATTTTCTGCCTCCTTTTCTCTCCCTTCTTTACAAATACCTTTAATGAAAATGTTATTAACTTGATAGAGTCACTGAGTTCCCTGTCCATTTTCATGTAGCATAATCCCTTTTTCTCTCATTTGTTCAGTGATTACTTTCCATTACTGTCTTCTAAGACATGAATTCATCCCTCTGCTTCCTCTAGCATACTACTATTCCATGCAGTGTATTTTTATTTATTGTGTTCTTTACCTCTGATTGATCTTGTCTCTGAATTAAGGGTCTTACTCATGTCCTCCACTCCTTTCTGAAGTCCAGTGAGTATCTTTATGATCATTATTTTAATTTCTTTTGTGAGATATATTACTTAAATCTACTTTGCTTAGGTCTCTTGCTATGGTTTGGTAGTCCTCGCAGTGTAGTGCCCCATTTCCCCCAGGACCTGGCCCTTCAGGACTGTTTCATATGTGTGTTGCCCGTGCTCTGCTGTTGAATTATGGCTACTTTTCCTTTAGTCCAGTTATCTTCAGAAGCTGTCTTTTCATATTTTGGACTTGGTTGCAGACTGGATGGGGCACATTTAACAACTTGTGTACTGGTATGCTTATGAAATGAGACTTCTTACCACCACTGGAACTGAGGTACTGCAAAATGCATGGGTTAGGTGATGATGTTGGCAAGGTTTGCACAGGTTTTCTGGGTTGAAGTCTAATAGCATATGTATTTTCAATTTTGAGAAGAGTTTTTCACAATACATTAATCTACTGAAATAAAATTTGGTGTTTGTTTTTCATTTTTTAAAAAAATATTCAGCAACATTAATAGTTTAACATTTCCAACCTTATAAGGTTTGAATGTTTAACTTCTCAAGACCATTTTTTTCCCATGAAGAGAAGATTGATGTATACACTCTTGAGTTCATTACTTTTCTGAGACTGAATGCACAGACAATGGCCAGACCATAGATGACAAAAAATCTCTGACCCCCATACTTTAAATGAAACTGCCAAAGATGTTAAATCACAATCCCTTTAGCAATCAACACAAAACACTCAGAATTTGGTCAGTAATTGTCAGTTTCCAAGCTGTTTCCCCTACATACAACACAGAACCAACCAGAGAAAGTCCAACATGCTTCACAGACCAATTACATAGAATGCCTCCCTTCTAGTTAATCACCTCCAGCTTTCCCATATCAACAACTGCCAATCAGGACACAACTATGGCCTCCTTACCTTGTCTTTCCTTCTCTTGACCCTTGCTTTTATTCTGCTTGTCTCTTCACCCATTCTCTTCTCTTCAGCTTTTGTGATATCTTCACATGCTCTTTGAAACATTATTAACAATAACCAAGATAAAGAACTAATTCAAATACTCATCAATAGATTAATGAATAATAATATATATGTATCTATCTTATTCACCCCCCATCCACCTGTATATATATATATATATATATATATATATATATATATATATATAATATATATGTGTATATATATATATATACAAGCATACATATATATGTATGTATGCATATGTGTGTGTGTGTGTGTGTGTGTGTGTGTCCCATTCTTTGTCAGAGGAAAGAATCTTGACTCTGATAATTGCCAGCAAACATATACAACTGGATTACAGTTAACACTGTATAACAGAATATAAATGACCAACTTTTTATACCTTTTCAATTATTTAACTCTACTGAGCCCAAAGACTCTCCCCTTCCTCGTTCTCTTTTTAATACTCCACAATCACTTCTAGAGAAATCAGAAGAGAGCTCAACATTATCCCTATGGACTAGTTATTGAATAAAATCTGTTTTCACAATGTTAACTAATGTCCAGCTGTAATAATCTTTGACAATATCATTTCCCTAAATTTATTTATATTTTCTTTAATTACTTTAATCACTATAATGATATTTTCAGCCTACAGACTCTTTACATGTGTAACTGAGTAAATTCCTGATTATTTCATGTCTTTTAGTATGATTTAAAAATGGTATAGTGGCAGGAGGAGTCAAGATGGCAGAGAAGTAGGAGGCTGAGACGACATCAGCCAGCAGGAGATCAGCTAGATAGCCTATCAAGCCATTCTGAACACCTACAAATCCAACAGGAGATCGAAGAGAAGAAAAACAACAATTCTAGAAACAGAAAATTGACCACTTTCTGAAAGGTAGGACCAACGGAGAAGTGAATCCAACGCGACGGGAAGATAGACCCCAGGGGGAGGGGCCGGCTCCCGGCAAGCGGCAGAGCACAAAATCAGGACTTTTAAAAGTCGGCTCCACGGAGGGACATCACTCCAGAGGCTAAACTGGGGTGAAGACCTCACGGGGACAACGTGGACTCAGGTCCCACGGGGTCACAGAAGGATCGGGGGTGTCTGAGTGTCGCAGAGCTCACAGGTATTAAGAGCGGGGAAGCCGGCTGCGGAGACAGAACCCAGATTTCCTAGTGGTCTGTGACACAGGCCAGTTCTCTGTGGCACGGGCCAGTGCTCTGTGTGAGGAGTCCCTACAAGATCCGGGGAGACTCCGACCCGGGAGAGCTCAGGGATCTACGGGGTTCAGAGACTCCAGGTGGGACTCTGCCAGAGACAGAGACACTTGGTCACAGGCTGGGTGAGCTCGGAGCGCTCCCAGAAGCCAGTGAGACGGGACTGCTTACGCACAATTTTCTCTGAGCATGGTCTGCGGGCGCGCGTGGTCTGCGGGCGCGCGCGCACGGTCTCCGGCGCAAACGTGGGCTAGGGAGACCAGAGGGATTAAACGCTTTTCTATGAAGGCGCACTGAAGACTGGGGCCCCTAGCTCTCGGCTCCTCTGAACCAGAGATTGGGAGGCCGCCATTGTCATTCCCGTCCTCCTGAACTCTACGGAAAGCATTCAGGGGAAAAAAAAAGCTCCTGAAAGCAAACCTGAGAGGATTACGTAGCCCGGCCCCTGGTAAGGGCGGTGCAACTCCGCCTGGGGCAAAGACAAGTGAGAAACATTACAACATGCCCCTCCCCCAGAAGATCAAAGACATACAGCCAAGACCAAGTTCACTTAACAAGGAGAACAGCTGATTCTTATCTGGACAAAATGAAAAGGCGGAAAAACTCACCACAAAAAAAAGAGCAGGAGACCGAACCGAAGGCTAGGGACCTAATCAATACAGACATTGGTAATATGTCAGATCTGGAATTCAGGATGACGATTCTCAAGGTTCAAGCCGGGCTAGAAAAAGGCGTGGCAGATATTAGAGAAACCCTGTCAGGAGAAATAAAAGCCCTTTCTGGAGAAATAAAAGAACTAAAGTCTAATCAAGTTGAAATAAAAAAAGCTATTAATGAGGTGCAATAAAAAAATGGATGCTCTTCCTGCTAGGATAAATGAGGCAGAAGAAAGAATTAGTGATATAGAAGATCAAATGACAGAGAATAAAGAAGCTGACCAAAAGAGAGACAAACGACTACTGGACCACGAGGGGAGAATTCGAGAGATAAGTGATGCCATAAGACGAAACAAAATTAGAATAATTGGGTTTCCAGAAGAAGAAGAAAGAGAAATAGGAGCAAAAGGTATACTGGAGAGGATTATTGTAGAGAATTTCCCTAATATAGCAAGGGGAACAAGCATCAAAATCCAGGAGGCGCAGAGAACTCCTCTCAAAATCAGTAGGAACCGACCCACACCCCGCCATCTAATAGTAAAATTTACAAGTCTTAGCGACAAAGAGAAAATCCTGAAAGCAGCACGGGACAAGAATCTGTAATGTACAATGGTAAAAATATTAGATTGGCAGCAGACTTATCCACAGAGACCTGGCAGGCCAGAAAGAACTGGCATGATATATTCAGAGCACTAAACGAGAAAAACATGCAGCCAAGAATACTTTATCCAGCTAGGTTATCATTGAAAATAGAAGGAGAGATTAAAAGCTTCCAGGACAAACAAAAACTGAAAGAGTTTGTAAACACCAAACCAGCTCTACAGGAAATATTGAAAGGGGTCCTCTAAGCAAAGAGAGACCCTAAAAGTATTACCAGAAAGGAACAGAGACATTATACAGTAACAATCACCATACAGGCAATACAATGGCACTAAATTCATATCTCTCAATAGTTACCCTGAATGTAAATGGGCTAAATGCCCCAATCAAAAGACACAGGGTTTCAGAATGGATAAAAAAACAAAACCCATCCATATGCTGCCTACAAGAAACTCATCTTAGACCTGAAGACACCTCCAGATTGAAAGTGAGGGGGTGGAAAACAATTTACCATGCT
>ML103275.1:0-16783 GCA_003697995.1 Taxidea taxus jeffersonii
TCTCTCTCTCTCTCTCTCTGTCACACTCTTCCTGTCTTTCTTTCAAACACTTGCCCAGGCCCCCGGGCCCAGCATGCACTGCACTCTGCTTCCAGCTCAGCCCCCAGCACAGCCAGCCTCAGCCCCGAGGACTGATGCTCCAACATCAGGGCTGCCTGGGACATTTGCTGTCCCCACTGGCTTCCAGCCTCCTCACCCTTCAGACGAGGAGACCGAGGCCCAGAGAACCCGATGAGGCTGCCTTGGCATTAGACCACCAGTCTGTCCTGGAACTAGGATTACAACCCAGGTTTCTCAACTCTCGGCCCATGGCTTCCTCTGAGGCTGACTGGTGGAAACATAGCAGGAGATGTGGAATGTTTGGTGAATGAATGAATGAATGAATGAATTGTATTGGGATGGAGAGTTGCTCCAACAACACCTTTCTTTCCTGGAGCCCCTGGTGACCTGCTGGGGGTGGGGGGTGCAGACCCTTTGTGCTGAGGGGTGCCCAGAGGAGGTCCTGGCTCCACCGCTCCTGTTGTCACCATCAATCTGGAGTGACCTCTTGGCCCTCCTTCTCTCTTTCCACTGGCAGCTGTGTGCATAGACGCCATGTTCATTGTTCTCCATGGCACGATCTTCAGCAGTCTGAGGCCATTCTCTGAGATCAAGTCTCTTCCCCAGGCCCTTGCCTCTGTGGCTCGCTGTCTATCCAGAGCCCTGTGTTCTGGACAACACAGGACTAGCTGGAACAAAGCATCACCTATTGCAAACTTATAGCTTGTTTCTGGCTCTGCCATGCCCCCAACCTTCTTTTTTTTTTCTACAGAAGTGGCCCACCGTCCAGCTTCCTGTCCTCTCAAGTTATGGGGAGATGTCTTGACCTGACATCCCCTCCTCCAAAGCCCCGCCGGCCCGAGGCTCTCCTGGCAGGCCCGGCCCCTCCCTCTCTGTCCTCCTTCCCTACCCCTCATCTGGGAATTCCCAAATGCTACCTGTACAGCAGTTTCTCCTCTAACTGTTCTTGTCTTCATTCCATCCCCCGCAATTGGAGCCTGAATAATGAGTTATTTCACAGGAAGATTGATCTGGGTATTAGGGCATCGTTTAGTTTGCCATTACAACAGCCAATTCCGGTTACATGCTCAGCTGTGAAAAGGAGTGGGACAGGCTGCTGGAGCTTTCTGAAACATGAGGCGGGTGGATGGGAGGAGGGGGTGCCTAGTCTAGGGGCAGAGGTGGCAGGAGGCCCAGGGGAGGGGTGTGGCCAGCTTTAGCCCATCTCTATTCTTGGAATGTGATGCTGGGAAAGAAATCATAAGGATGGAAAAGGATGTGACCTTTTTTCAAAGGGAGAGGAAGACCAGGGTTCTGAGGCAAGGACTGGGAAGGTCTTTGTCAAATAAACAGAGTGAATGATCCTCAAGTTAAAGGACATTTCAGACTTGCCAGTATTTCAAGATGACAGAAGGGCTTAGCATACCTACCTGCCGTGTCCCACACTAGACCCCAGTGGTTAGGGGAGTTCATGCTCCCTCCGTTCCAGGTCTCCAAGTTTGACAGGGGAGACACAGTTTCTGCCCTTGAGGAGTTCCCAGCCTGAGGAAAGAAGGACACTCTCTTTCAGGTCCCCGTCACAGGGTGACCTTCCCCACCTGCCATCCCAGTTTTCCTGGGTTATCATCCTATTCATATCCCTCATGCCTCTTCGCACACTCTAGTATTTCCCTTTTCATTTATTTTATTTTAACTCACTTGCCTGTTTCCTCCCCAACTAGAACAAAAGCTCCTTGAGGGCAAGGCCCTCATGCACCCTGGTCATCTGTGCCCCCCTTAGCACCTGCACCTGCGGTGCTCAATGAACACATGCCAATGGGCGCATGAGACCACAGAAGTCATGGCTCCATGAAGCTGGCTGCAGGGGTCCCAGCACAGTCCTGACATCTTGTGAAAGCACCAGTCCCTCACCCCAGAAGCAGCTGTACACACCTGCCACGTAGTATTTTGCAAAAAACTTCAGGGCGTTCCCCGCAACTCCTGAGGGAGCTGAGGTTCTCTTTGAACTTTGTGCTGTGGTTGAGAACCGTGGTTCAGAGGGACAAGTTGAATGTGGCATCCACTGCATGGGGGGTCTACCCTTTGGAGAAGTCCCGTGCATCTCCAAAGTTCATTTCTCTCATGTGTTTCATGAACAACTCATGCAGGAATGTTTGTGAAACCCTGGGTTAGCTGCCCAGTGTTACAAGAACACTAAATGTTACTAGGGGTATCATTCATCACCATAGCAGTGATTTCAAAATCCGCCTATGACAAAATGAGTCCGAGGACAGGGAGGGGAAACGAAGAGAAGGCCACCCCACTGGGAGGCTCGGCACTGGGCAGAAAGAGATTGTTTTCCACTCTGGTCACAGAGGAACGACCCCCAGCTCCTCTGAGGACCCCACATCCCAGTGACCTGTGTCCCTCCAGCCTGACCTATTACAGAGATAACCAGAAACCTGGTGAGGATGTGCTTGAAGCATTTGGGTACCAGTAACAATGGAAGCTGAACAGGCTTTAGCTACATTACCAAAACCATTAAAGTTAAAAACCACTAAACAACCACAGCTTGCTTCCCATCATCCACCCCACAGGCATCCAAAACAAAACCAACAAGAATGTGTTAGAATAAAGCAGACACTGAGATTTATTAATAGCTTGTGTTTGCCCAGAGCTTTA
Organism: Taxidea taxus jeffersonii; assembly: GCA_003697995.1. NCBI lineage: Eukaryota > Metazoa > Chordata > Mammalia > Carnivora > Mustelidae > Taxidea > Taxidea taxus. Next base: position 2,701 of record ML103275.1, read on the forward strand.
AAAGCAAGCCTCGAGGCATTGAGAACCTCACCTACCAGGCACAGTTGAGTAGCACGGGGCACACTTCCAGAGCACTCTCAACCCCCCTGCTCCAGAAACCTCAAGATCTGAAACAAAATTTTCGGCCCTATTTTCACAGATTATTTCTGGGCACAGCAGCAGCATGGGGGATAGTGGTGGGGATATCTTTGACATGGGTGGTCCGTGGGGCAGAGCTGAAGATCCTAGGCCAGAAGAGCAGCCGGGAGGGGGGCAATGCATGTGGGAACTGGGATTTGGGGATGAATAAAGGCGTTGACTGAATTCAGGGAAGAATTCAGAAGAAGCCAACAGCATCCAAGTCTGCAGACAGCCCTCACTTTGCAATCATTGGTAGGCTCTATAAACAGGGAGGTTCTGCAAACAGCCTGAGTGTGTTAAATAGCTTCAGACTCTCTAAATAAGCTTCATATACAGAGGATGGTGCCATCTTCAGAGACCTGGTGAGCAGACAGCCACAGGATTCATACCCCAAGATTAAAGCTATAGAACAAGAGACCATCTGCTGGTGCACACAGGAGAAAGTGGGTCAGTTTCAGTGTCTTAGTGACATCGTGGGCAGGAGGGTTTTCCCAGAAGACCTGCAGTCTTTGGGACACTCACTGCCCTGGCACTAAAAGGATCAGAGGGCCAGCAAGTTCCCAGTTCCTTCCCTATAGCTTCATTTTGTTCCATAGCCACACTGGGGCTTCTCATTGGGAACCTCTAGACATTTGGCTGTGGCGGGCTTGGACCATACATTATTAAGAGGGAGGATGGGCCCCTCGCAGAAGGCTGGAGCTGGTAGCAATCGCAATGTGCTGCATTGTTCAACCCTGGTTTACAGTCCATTTGGACATCCATTATTTATGGCAACTGAGTGGCTGTGAACAAGCTGAGACTCAGTTAAGATAACATTGCCCCACATAGGAGCGGTGGTTAATGCTGAGAAGTTATTCCAACTCCCCCTTTACACTGCACAGAGCTGGAGATACAAAGACACCAAGGGGCCAAGTGAGAAAAACCCAGAGACAGAGAGACAGAATATAGAACAGGGAGATGGAAGGAAAGAGGAAGGCAGACACATCCTGAGAGATGTTCCCCCACAGGCCACTCTGCCCTTGTCTCTGCCCCTGTGCTGGAATCCCTGCCCACTCTAAGAGGGGAGGAGCCCTGTCTCCTGGATCTCAGAGGTCCTTGAGCTAAGTCTCCCCATCTCCAGGGCTGCCCTCCCTTCCTTGCCTTGCCCTGTCCCCTGTCCATCTCACATCATTGGCCTGTCCTCTGAGCAGAGGAGGTCTGCAGAGTCCGAGCACTGAGGATGGTGCCTGCCAGAGGGCCGTGGACGCCACTATGGGCTGCTGTGTGGACCTTCTCTGCCTCCCTTGGCAGGAGAGGGGTGAGAGGTGGGTGTGCTGGGGGAAAGTGGGGGGCTGGGACAGGTTTGGGGGTGAAGGTAGAGGAAAAGTGTGTCAGAGAAGTGGCTCAGAGAATTGGGGAGGATGGGCAGGGAAGTCAGAAGGCTAGAAGGGAGACAGTGGAGGTGGGGCAGGGCAGAGGGAAGAGAAGGAGAACACAGACAGGCAGGGAGAGGCAGAGCTGGGAGAGCCCAGGATGGCAAAGATAGTGCTTAAGTGAGAGGCCGCCAAGGGGACTCTGTCCAGCTACAGCCGGAGTGGCCCTTACTGAGGACGCTGAGGAGGAACAGGGCCCCCTTGCCTTGCACCTGCTGGTTGGCTATTTTCTCCACTCCTACATCACATGAGGGTCCTTCTGCCCGCTCACCCATGCCTCCACGCTACGCCCTTCCCTACATGTCACCAGGCAACTTCCTGGAGAGAATTGCCCCCGATTTCCATTTCTCTTTGCCGCCTCCCCCTAGAGGGATTCGCCAGCAGCCAGCAGGTTCACAGGCCTAATCAGGCCGGGTGCATCTCTAACCAGACAGGGAGCCTGCATGTGTATTTGTCACCTGACAGGTACAGATGTTGGAGGCTCTCATCCATGACATGGAATCACTCTCGGGGATTGCGAGGCTGAGCGGGCGTCAGGCAGATGCGGGCAGCACATCTCAAGCAGGGGACGGAGGCTGCTGGCAAAGCCCCTTCTGACAGACGCAGGTCAGTAGAGCCTGCATATCATAAACTGAATTACGGAGGCCTTCCACCTCAGAGCTGAGGATATCTGAGGACACTCCCTTTCTGTGGCACTCACGTTGCCTCCTCCCCGTCAGCTAATGTGTCCTGCCAGCCAGGGTGGGTCAAGGTACCAGGGAAGTATCGGGGACCAGCCACCAGGGTTGAAAACCCAGCTGCACTAGTTATGGGCTGAAGATCTCAAGCAGGCAGGTGGATTACCTCCCCCGGCATGTCCCCAAGTCCCCACGGGGGCCTGTTTTAAGCAGCTGGTGAGACTGTGTGTTTGCTCCACCTTCTGTGGCTCTGTTGGCCTAGGCCGTGGTTAAGAGACCCTGGCCCTGCACTTATTAGCTGTGTGGCTTTGGGCACATTACTTAACCTCTCTGTGATGTAGTTATGTCCTGTCTAAAATGGAGATGGTGAAATAAATAAATAAATAAATAAAATGGAGATGGTGCCAGGACCTGCTCGTTCAGGCTGTTGACAGAGTTAATACCTGCGAAGCCTGGGGCCAGCCTGGCATACAGTGAGCCCTTGGGAAATGTTGCTGGTTGTTTCATTGGTGGCAGTGGTGGGAATATTCCAGCACAGTCTCTATGAGATGGAAGCTTATTTTACACCTCCTACCTTTCCCCATCAGCCCAGGAAGTAGTCAGGGGCTATCCCTCCTGGATCCTGGCAAGAAGGAGATGTTCCATGAATGTTATTGTTCATTCAACATTGAGTTGATAGAAGAGATGTTGCTGGGACATCTGGGTGGCTCAGTCGGTTAAGTGTCTGCCTTGGGCTCAGGTCATGATCCTAGAGTCCTGGGAACGAGCCCCATGTCAGGCTCTGTGCTCAGTAAGGAGCCTGCTTCTCCCTCTGCAGCTCCCCTTGCTCATGCTCTCTCTCAAATGAATAAATAACATAGTTTTAAAAAGAGAGAGGGGTGCCTGGGTGGCTCAGTGGGTTAAAGCCTCTGCCTTCGGCTCGGGTCATGCTCTCAGGGTCCTGGGATCGAGCCCCGCATTGGGCCTCTCTGCTCAGCAGAGAACCTGCTTCCTTTCCTCTCTCTGCCTGCCTCTCTGCCTACTTGTGATCTCTCTCTGTCAAATAAATAAATAAAATCTTTAAAAAGAGAGAGAGAGAGAGAGAGAGGTGCTGCCATGTAAAGAGAATGTGCCACAGCAATGCCAGGCAGATGCACAAGCTCTGGATGTGGGCATGACCCTCGCTTCCTCTTGTCCATGGTAAGGACCTGGGCAAGGGGCTCTTCCTCTTCAAGCCTCAGTTCTTCCATCTGTGATGGGGATAATACCCTTACCTCAGAGACCTGACTTAAATGATGTCTCTGAAGCATCTAGCACCGACCCGGGCCCATGGCAGGTCCTTAAAAAAATGGTGGCCGGCACCCTTCCATGGAGGCCCACCCTGGAAACATGGTGAAAATGGCCAAAGACCTCCCACCCTTCCTTGACCAGGGCACTTGTCCCTTCTGCTGCCTTGCACAACTCCAAGGCAGTGCCCCCGGCTCCGCAGTGACGCCGCCTGCTCCCAAGCCCCCAGAGGCCTAGCCGACTGGGCTTACTGGAGGGTGGCTGAGAGCATGTTGCTCCCACAAGGTCTAGTTCACAGTGATGAGGAGGTTGCACCTTTCCCGGGGCCACCGGCATTCACCAGAAGTGTAGGGATGGTGGGATTCACAAGGAAGAAAGAAGGCAAAAAGTAGGACAACAGGGAGGGATGGGAACCAGGAACAACAAGCGGGTGCAGGCTATCAAATTCAAAATTGTGAAACACTGGGTTGGCCAAACAAAACATTTGGCTGTGGGTCCCCAGTCTGTTGTCCCTGAGAATGACAGGATTGCAGGCTGAGGGCTGAGCGCCCAACCAAGCTTCAGATCATTCCAGAGTGTCTCTGAGTCTCCTACATGGGCAAAGGGAGCCGGTTCCCTGCTGCTCCTCTCAAAGGGAGCCCAGGAGCGGGTCCCACAGGGAGGGTGCCCCTCACGCTGCCAGGAAGGCCTGCAGCTCAGCGGCCATCTCCCCTCACCACCAGCTGAGGCCAGTCCTGTCCTTTCCACACAGAGGAGTTGGGGCCCCAGTCAACCATATTGGAGTAGCATGGCAGCTACAAGCTTAAACTAAAAGAAGGAATAAACCACCTGGCAGCCACCCAGGCAAGCTAAGAGAGTGGAGCAAAGCCCTGCACTTCCATATTCAACCCTGAGCTGCCCGCCTAGGCCAGAAGGCTCTGGCAGGAGGCTGCAGGGGGGTGGTAAGGCCAGGGAAGGGCAGAGGTGGCACTGACACGCGCTCATAAGGAGGGGATCCATGGGGAAGTGCACCTGTGACTCTCAACTAGACAGACTGGGTTCCAATCCTGACTCCTCCGCCAGCTAGCTCTGTGACCCTGGGCGCTTTCCTCAAGGTCCTGGAGCCTTGCTTCCTCATCTGTAACATTGGAGTGATAACTCCTCTCCGCACGGAATGGGGCTGTGCTTGTCACTCAACAGGCAGCGATACTCAGCCAACAGTATCTTTGATGTCTGCCCCCTGCCGCGTTGCCCACCGCTGAGTCCCGGCGGGGGCCACCTGTGTCTGGCTGAACATGCTGGCCGCTCAGAACAGGGTGGGAACGGGGAGCACTTGCCTTCCATCTCCAGTGTGAGGTTTGGCACTCTCTTTCCTGAGGAAGAGAGCCAGAAAATGTTTACGTAGGACAGTTTTACCGGTCGTGGATACTGGAGAGTTAGGACAATTGTCTGATTCATGGGTTCCATTAGTAACAGTAGCAGTGACAACAGCCCACATTTCTGGGGCGCTCACGTGCTGGTACTGCTTTAAGCTCTTAACCTCTAACCCAGGTTTAGCCCTCATAACGCCCCCAAGCATGGGTACTACTGTTACTCCTACTTCACGGATGGGGAATATATGCAGAGGGAGGGGAAGCAGACCCCCGAGGGCTGGGCAGCTCACCAGGTGGGGGGAGGGGGTCCCTGTGTCTTGTGTGGAGGGAGGGATATGAGGCAAGAGCGTCTGGACCAATCTGATTCATCAGAAGCTGGGAGGCAGGAACAGCATGGCTCATGCCCAGCTCACGACTCAGTCATTTTGGCCTCTGACAGTCTCTTACTTTTAATTCTGTAGGGGGAGTGTGTGGCCCTCAGATGTGGGTCCAGTGAGAATGTGCCCTTCTGGCAGCTTCCACCTCCCTGTCCCCCTGGCCGCAGGCCTCAGTCAGGTAGGCATGGCAGGACCCAAACCTGGGCCCCCCAACTGCAGGGCCTCCTCCTTCCAGACTGATTTGCATCCGGGCTTCTTGGAGGCAGTGAGGAGGTCGAGATGAGCCCTGTGGGGCCAAGGAAGCCTGGGCAAGTTCCCCAGGAAATGCTCCTGACAGTCTGTGCGTTTTTCCAGCTGGCCTTCTTGAAAGGGTCAGCTCATCCATCATTACGTCCTCCTCGGGATGAACTAGAATTGTCTCGGCAACCTGAGCCAGCTCGGCTCCCGAGCTCCCAGCAACTGTGCCTGGATCTTCTTTCCCATGTCCCTTGGCTCTGTGGAGGAGGGATGAACCCTTGGTCTCTGAACAGGGTGCTAGGTTGTCTCTGAAGTGGTCTGCTAGGAGATCTACCATCTCTTCTCCAGTGTCCAGACCAATTCGTCGTTCCTGCCTGGAAGCCCAGAGAGCTTCTGACCCTGGCTCTGCAGACACCTGCAGTTTGCAGCTCTGTCCAACTACATTGTGTCCTGACACAGATGCCAGGCTCAGCATCCACCTTGGCCTCTGAATCAGGCCCGAGTCCTCCACTCAGCCCAGCATCCACCTGTTCCCACTCTGTCCTATATGTCAATCCATGCAGAAGACAAACACCTGGGGGAAAGAAGAAAGAAGAAAAGGAGAGGAGCGAAAAGGGGAGGAAAGGGGAAGGGAGGGGAAGAGGGAGAGAGGGAGAGAGGGAGACAGGAAGCAGGAAAGAAAGGAAATAGGGAAGGGAGGAGGAAAGAAAGGAAGGAAGAAGGAGAAATTGGGATGGAGGGAGGGAGGGAGGAAGAAGAAACAAACATATAAGGGAAATAGGAACTTCCAGATCCATCAGATGGGTCAGACCAATGGAAGTCAGGGACAACTGCTTAAGGTCACCTGTACACAGCTGTGAGCCTAAGACCAGGAGATAGCAACTGCCACTGCTGGGACTACCGAAGCTGCCGCAGAGGTCCCACCAGGCAGCCAGTGGCAAGACCACAGATACACCAGGTGCTGCAAAGGTTCCTGGTGGCTGGAGCCCACTGACCTTCTGACACCACTGCAGCAGGAATGGCCTCTGGCTCCTGCCACCTTCCATATCCCATGGGCATGCCTCTCATTGGCAAAAGCGTACATTGAAGCCAGAAACCCAGCAACATGAGATTCTGGGAAATGTCACTTTAATCCTTCTAGCTGCTGTCATACAGAGGGAACCACAGAAGGGGGTGGACATCGGTGCCAAGCACCAGTACACAATGTCCAGTACCCTCAATGCTCTTCTGGACTTCAGCTACCCTATAGCTCTGGTTTTAGCTTGGTCCTAGCCTGTGGGCACCATTCAGATTCTTGCCCTAAGCCCGGCCTCTGCTGCCATCCACCCTGAAGCCAGGCCAGAGGAGTCCTGCCCCATCTGTTCCTCACCTACATTAACTCCTTAACTAGGGTCCTGCTAAGACCTTCCTTGGGCTCCCTGGCACCGAACTGGATCGGGAGGCACTGCGCTGGCAGTCAGAAAGTTCAGAAGGCCTGGACTCTAGCCATGTCCTCCTTGTGGGCCCTCTCAGTCTCCATCAGAGGAGGTAGTCCCTCAGGTCCCCCCTCGTGGTGACACTCTAAGCTTTCTAAGTCTTATTTGATAAACAGACAGACATGGTTATACACACGTGCACACATGACATCTCCAGGGAGCAGGGGACGGCTTTGCTGGCACAGCCGAGAGTTCCCATCCATCTCCATTCAGAAAGAGTGGAGGAAACATGGTGCTGGGGGAAGAGGTGAGGCTGGAGCAGAGGGTGGAACAGACCAGGAGGTGCTCCTACTTGACAACTCATCCCCCACCCAACAATCCATTCCTTCCACCTGACAACCCATCCCCCACCTAACAACCCATCCCCCCACATAACAACCCATCCCCCACCTGACAACCCATCCCCGACCTAACAACCTATCCCCCCTCCCCAACAATCCATCTCCTCACCTGACAACCCATCCCCACATCCAACACTCCATGTCCCCACCTGACAATACACCCCATCACCTAACAATCTACTCTTCCCCACCTAGCAACCCATTCCCCCCACTGACAACCTATTTTCCTACCTAGCGACCCAACCCCCCACCAAGGCCTTGTGTCCTAACGGCCTTGGGGTCCAGATGGGCCAAGAAAACCTGCTCAGGGCAGGCTCCAGGGCAGGCAGAAGAGGCTGGGTAGGGGGAGGTTAGAGAGGAACTGAGCAGGTAAGAGCTAGAGTGAAGGACTTAAACGGCATGGGAGGAGAGTCTGAGCTGGGCTAGCCCCCAGGACTCGTTGGCACCAACGCCCCTCACCTAGACCCTCTGAGAGTGATGGAAGCCATAGCCATGCCAGTGACCTTGAGGCTGCACATCCGGCTTAATCCGCATCAACGTCAGTGAAGGCCTTGCTGTCACTTGGGGATATTTATAACCTGTCCGCCAGGGCCCAGTACCTGCCAGCCGCCTGGAAACTAGGCCACAGGAGCCACAGAGGAGGCAAGGCCGGGCCCCTCCCCCAGCCTCTGAAGGCTCCCTGGGAGCGGAGGAGTAAGGGACAGAAGAGAAAGCCTCTCTGCCCCAGCTGGGAAGACTGCCCTGCTGCTGGGTGAGCAGAGTTTCCAGAAAGGGCTTCACGTGCCCATCAGCTGGCTGTGTCTCCTGCCCAGTCATGAGTGGCCCCTTGGCACAGTCCCAGCTGTGTGCACCTTGCCCACATCCTTCCTCCTTCTTGGTAATCAACCCGCACAAAAACTCCCAGCCTGGGAGCAAGTCCACACCTCCCAGTTCCATGTCCCGGGCCCCAACCACACTGTCTCCCCACCCACACCACGGGGAGTCACTAGACTTCAACTGCCTGGGGGCCATCAGGGCTCCCCTGCTCTCTGGGTGACCTTGAGTAATTTTGTGTGAAACTTGCTGTGTCTCAGTTTTCTCCTCTGTAAAGGGCTTAACCACAAGGACTCCATGAATCAAAGGCTCAGAATGGTGTTGGCACACAAGAAGCACTCAGTATGTGCTGGCCTGTCCACAAAGGTTTATTGATTAGGGATAGAGGCCCCAGAGCCAGGGCATCTGGGTTCAAATCCTGATCCCACTACTCACCAGCTGTGTGACCTCATGCCAATTACTTAACCTCTCTGGGACTCAGTTTCTTCCTCCCTAAAATGGGAATAGTAGTACCTATTGCATGGGGTTATTGTGAGAATGAAAGAAGTTAACTGTGAAGCTCTAAGCATGGTGCCTGGCATATGGGAGGTGTTCGGTTAGTACTGATATCATTAGTGTCGATGATACTTAACTATTCCTGCAAGGCTCTCTTCCAGCCAGGCCTCCCTTTCTGTTTCCCCCCTCCACACTTGGCTAGTAGAGTGGCTCTCCCGATGCAATCCCTCTTTCCTCCTCTTCCCTCCCAACTGAAATGTCACACTTCTGTCCAGGCCCACCTCCCCCATGCAACCTACCCTGACACTTTTGGCAGACTCTACACTACCTCCCTGGACCCCTGGGCCTGACCTCATAGGGACTCTCCCGAGGAAATCCAAGTCTCTGGACCTTGAAGCAGGTCCTCGCTCACCTGTCCAGCCCACCTCAGGGACACAGGGCCCAACCTCATGCTGTGTGAACAGCAGTGGCCAGAGCTTTCCTTAGTCAGGCCTGTCCTTGCTGGGTCTTGACCCCCCTCCTCAAGCAGGCGTCTATATTCCTGGGATGGGGGACAGCGTGACCTGGCCCCCAACAGACAGACAGACAGACAGACACACACACACACACACACACGCACACACACACACGCACACATACAGATGCTGTTTCCCTCCAAGAAATAATTTCACATTCCCATAATGACGACTAAAATGCATGTTTCCAATTTTCTGGATTTTTCAGTCCAGCAGAGGAACAGGCTAGCCTGCCCACCGCTGCCTCCCAGAGAACAGGATGCACCCAGGAGGTCAGGTGTAAGGACTGGGGCAGGGTGTCCTGGGAGTAGAACACCTCCTCCTCCAGGAAAGGCCAGGCTGGCACCATCCTGAGGGGGCACAGAGGTACCTTACAGGCGAAGAGGAGGTGATGGTTTGCTAAAGGACTCTGGCCCATTTCTTGAGGTGGAAAGTGCCAGAGTGTCATTCCTCTTTTCTCTCCCAGAAACTTCTGATATATGGCAGGTCAACCTTTCTGACCTTAGCACTATCAACAGTTGCTGTTCTCCATGCCACGCAGAGCCCCAGGCTCAGCAAAGGGCTCTTCTGATAATGCCCTCCTCCCCACTCTAGCCCACAGACCTGCCAGGCTCCCAGTGTTGCCTGCCTCCCCAGTAGCCAGAAGGGAGGGAGGGCTTTCTTCTCTCCTCCTCCACTGCCTTCCCCAGTAATCACCTCTCCTTCTGGCTTGTGGCACAGAAGCCACCTTTGGCAGGGGCCCCTTTTCCTTTGAGCTGGAGCGAGGTGTAAGGAAAGAGGGGGCTCAGTGGGGCAGAGAGGAGGGCTTTCTTTGTACTCACCATCCCCCCTGCTGTCACCAACCAGAGTGCTCAGCCCTTCCTAGCCTCCCAGTCAGCGCACCTGAATGGATGAGGGCAGGAAGAGGCTCCTCCCACAGTCCCCTCAGTGGCCTTCTGCTTGGCCCTCATCCCTCTCCCTGTCTCTAGTCTAACACGGCCTGGGCGGGACACTGGAGTTCATGACTGAGAACCAAAAATCAGCCCCTCTCTGTAAAATATCCCCAAAGATAATACCTTCCCAGAGAACCATTTGTCTGATGGAGGACACCCAGGCCAGGCCGGAGTGTGGTGAAGGAAGCCTTGTAAATCCAGCCAAGTGCCAGTCTGTGCCCCCAGCCACATATGGGGCTGGATCCGGGTGCCCCTTTCCTGAGCAGCTGGGGTTTGTGTGGTGGTACCTGTGGGTACTTCCAGGGCACATGGCGGTGGCAAGATGGCCTCTGCACCACCCTCTGTGCCTCAAGAGAGCTCTGGAAGGCTGTGGATCCTCTCTGCGGACGCTCAGGTCCAGATGTCTTCTGTCTCTCAGCCCGGAAGGCTGTGTCAGAGACCCCACCAAATCTGCGTCCCCAAGCTGCTGGGCTGTTGGTTCCTGATGGCTCACAACTCTGCCTTCTCCAATGGGTGGTCCTTACTCAGCAGGATAAATAGGTGTATCCTATCTCATTTTCCTGGGATACACCCAGGAGATGAGACCCTCTGTCACATGACTCTCCCTCCCATAGCCCTTGACTAATAATAACACTGATATATCAAAGCTGGCTCCCTTGTTTTCAGATGGGACAAACTCCAAGGGGCCATTCAGGTTCCAGAATTCCCCAAGGGATCAGACTCAGGCAAGACCTTGCCTGAAGTGGCATCTTGGCCTAGATTCTTTTCTTCCTGTCTTCTCTTACTCCCTCAACAAATCACACACACACACACAGAGGAATCCCCAACTCAGACTCTGCTTCAGGGAACAGAGGGCTAGAACACAGGGCTTCTGATCCCAAATCTGTGTGCTTTTGAGGCAGCTCCTGGGACATCCTGTGGGTGTCTGTTGTGATAAGAACTCAGCTTTCTGCCAGGATCTCATCTCCCGCTCCTGCTCCCGAAGGAGAAGCCTGGTTTTTAGCACTTTCCCTGTGAACTGTGAGTCCAGCACCTCCCACATCCCAGTGCCAGCTCCCACCCTCCCTTCCTTCGCCCCGAGGCTGTGGCAGCCAACACCCTGACTCATGTCCCATCCTCGGTGGGCCTCCAGATTACTACCCAGTACCCTCACTTGTTAAGCAATGCAGATGGCAATTAACGGCATGATATGAAAATATCCCAACCCTAATTATTTCAAGGAAGAGGCCAGGGACCATTAATAAATGATGGAGAAGAGTCTTTCCAAAGGCTCCCAAGCCAGTCCCCATGCCAGCCTGCAGAAGTATGGGGAGGGCAGGGGACCCTTCCCCAGGCAGAAGGCAGAGGTGTGGGGTGGGGAGACAAGACTTAAAGCTCAGGGAGGTGCCATGAATTCACCAGGGGAAATCAAGCCACTCTTTGGAGCAGTGAAATACACAATGGTTAGGCTGCCGCCTTGGTCCCGCAGACAAGAAGAAAGCACATAATGGTGGTCCCCTGGATGTTTCCTGATGAATAATTGATGGTAGCATGCAATCTTGTGAATGAATTCCAGAATTCCCCATTTACCGGTTCTGTGCTCCCACATCTGCCTCCCCTGCCCCACCCCTTTTCAGGCAGCAGACAGATTTTGCATTTTCCCCAAGTTATGAAGTTCCCTCTGTGCCTTGCCCTGAGGTGGGCCCGTGGGGTCTACCCTGGGGAGCAGCAATCATACGCAGGAAGGATGGGAAGCACACTCAGATAGAGATCTGAGCCGCTCAGGGTCTGCCCTTTGCTTGAACAGTGTGTCTTTCTTTCCAGCAACATATCACAACAAAGCCTGAGAGAGAAGGAAAACATTTTTATTCATGGATCCTTTTATTTGCCAGAATGAATGCAAATGCACACACACACACACACACACACACACACACACACACCTGAACAGACAGGGGCTTCCATACTTTGAAAGCCTAAATATGAACATTGATATTTATAGGATATTTGCTTCACAAAAGAACTTGCAACTGGGCTTCTTTAAACAGGAAGCAGCCAAAGTACACTGAACACAAAATTTGAGTTACAAAAATTTGATTTACCTATAAATTTTCAGAAGCCTTTCCATGGTAGGGGTATGAATGTGTGTTTGTAAATGTGCAGAACTTGTCAGTGCCTTTTTCTCATCTGGTTGGGGAGAGGGGCCAGTATTTCTAATGGGAGTCCTCTCCAGAACTGGCTGGCTACGCACCTAAGAGGTCTGATCACAGAGTGGGACCCTAGCCAGGACTATTAACCTTAGTTCTTTCTCTACCTCCAGCTAGAAAAAGGGAACCAAACACTGTATCCCAAGACTACCACTGACCTGGGGCTCATTATTCTCAAAGAATGCTTTCCTTGTACCCCTCTAGCCCCGCCAGCAGTTCAGTCTCCCATGGTGTTTTGAGAGGGGTGCCTTAAAAGAGCTTATTAACCATCTCAACCAACTCCCTCATCTGAATGATGAAAAGTCCAGTGCCTATCTGACCTTGGGCCTTCATCCCAGCCATCCCACAGTGCATGGTGAGGCCCAGATCAATACAGATGCCTTATGGGAAACCAGCCTTGCTTTCCAATCCCCTCCAGCCCCATGCCTGCCTCCTCTCGTTTCTTTGCTTTGTCTCCCTTCCCTGCTTCAGGTGACATATGTGTCCTTTGACTTTTACCTTGCCTATGACACTCTTTTGATGAGATTTGAATTCCCTTTCTGGTAACAATCTTATCTTCTTATTAAAACCTCAGGGGTTACTGCTGTGTCAACTGCTTAGCTGGGGTCCCACAAGACTGGAACCTACTTAGAAGAACTGGACACCCAGCACTTGTAGACAGAACAAGGAGTAAGGCTCAGGTCTCCCCTAATTTCCAGACCAGAACTTATCCCAGCTGAGAAACTCCCATCTCTTGAAACCTTAGCTCCTTTTTTGTACTAACAATAAGGCTGCTCATAATAGCAAATACTTATTAAAAAGAATGGCTATGCACTCTGCGACAGGTGGTATACTAAACCCTTTACTTCTGTTAACTCATTGGATCATCACAACTCTCTAAAGGAGGGGCTGTCATACCTCTCCCACCAACCCCCTCTCAGAGACCCAGAGAGGTTAAGTGACTTGTTCAAGGTCACACAGCTAATGAGTGACACCATAGGAAACTGGGTGCGTAGGAAACTGCAGAGTCCAAGGTCTGACTCCTTGAAGCCTTTTAGGACCTGGCCCCCACTCTCATCCCTGACCTTGGATCCTACCAGCTGCTGCCCCACCTCCCCCAGCCATGTTATGGCTCTCCAGCTGCAAACACCACACTCATCCCTTTCTAGGGCTTCTGTCTTTGCTGTTCCCTCTGCCTGGAATGCTTGGCCTCCAGGCCTTCAAGTCTCTCCAGAGCTTGATGACCCTGTCCAAAGTAGTCACCCCTAGCTAGCCCACTGCACCTTTCATTCGTTAGCTTGATCTGACTTAGGGGTTTACTGTTTCTGTCACTAAAATGTAAACCAGGAACACAGCTGTCTTTCCCCTGCCCCTCACGATGGTGCGCCTTGCACCCAGAGCACCTTGGCCTGGCATGTAGTGGGCACTTAGCAAATACTGACTGATCGATGAGCACACTGCTCATGTACCAATACACACACACACATGCACTCACAGACACTGTCCACATGCCGGAGCGTGCACTCGACCACATTTACACGGGCAGAGGCAGTCGCGTGTCTGTGATATAGTACTCTGCAGTGTAACACCAGACAGAAGTGGCGAGACCCGCTTAATGTGGATGGGCTTTCTAACAGCCCATGCTCAGAAACAGAACGTCTCTGAGGACAGATCCATAATTACCCAGCCTGGAAGAAGGCGGAACAGAAAATAGAGCCTCCATGTAGGAGCCAGAGCATCCTCACCACCTGGCCCAGACCTTTTGTGTGGGTTGCCTGGAGAAATGGAAGACTTGATTAAAAGGTGTGAGAAGCTGGCCCCTGCAGAGTCCTCGGGAAGGGAGGTAGGGCTGGGGTGACCCAGTCGCTCTAGTTAACAGAGTTGAGCTTGCTAAATATAGCCAGAC
>ML103275.1:21783-33841 GCA_003697995.1 Taxidea taxus jeffersonii
CAGGACCCTCTGAGGGCAGACAGAGCATGTCTGGTATGTCTGAGGAATAACAAGAGGCCTATGTAAGTGAGCAGGGAGCACAGGGCAGGGAGGCATGCTGTTGGCTGGTTGGGGTGGGGGGCCGTGGGAGAGATCACATGTGACTCTGAAGGCCATTGTTAGGACTATGGGTAGTGTGGAATTTGACACAGAGGAGTGGCCTTATCTGACTTATAGTTTAATGGATCAGTCTGGCTGCTGTTTTGAGAATAGATTGGGGTTAAAGGAGTTGGGGCCAAGAAGAAAGCAGAAAAACCATCTAGAAGACTATTGAAATAATTCAGGAGAGACAAAACCATGTATTTATTGGTCCAAGGGGAGTCTGATGGAGGAAGCTAGAAATGGTTGCATTCTGAATATATGTTGAAGGTAGAGTGGACAAGAGCTGTTGACGGGGAGGGGGGGGGTGGATGGAAAGAGAAAGTGAATAGTCAACTTGGAGTTGCTATGGAGACTATTTGGCAATCACCCTGCTGACCCAGGGATCTCTAAGCCAACATCCCTGATATCATGATGTTCAGGCACTTAAGGAATACTCCATGGGAGAGAGGATTCACTACCTCACACAACAGCCTTACCCAGCTCCTTATACTTTCCTATACTCACTCAAAGCCATGTCCCTGTGTCTTTCTCTTACTGCTTCTGAAGCACCACAAGGCAGGTCCTCTTACCTCCCACAGACAATCCTCCAGATTCCTGGCAGAGGGGTGCCTGGCCTCTCCCTCCATTCATATTCCCCATCAGTGCTGTATTTTGGTCCTTCTGGACATGAACAAATCCCAGAAGGAAGCAGCTCTGGGTGTTCTACCAGGTAGAGTTCCTTCGGAGAACATAGTTCACAAATTTTGGTAAATGGTTCATTCAGGCCACAAATCTAAATTTGGCAAATGGACTCTTCACCATCCTTTTTTCCAGGTGGGGAGAATTAGAGAGTTAGCTTTAATCTTGCTTCCTTGTCACTGAGAAAACCAAAGCAACTAGAAGTGTGTTTCCTTAGACCACCTGTCAGTATCCATTTCCACACCCTCCTTTCTTGACCATTGTAGTAATGAGTTAGCTGTGCTCCTACCTCAAACTAGTTCCTCCACTTTTCTACTGTATCCCACTTCTTTCTCCATGTTCAAGAACATTGGAGTCCCTGAAAATGGAGGGAATGATATAGAGTAGAATTAATATATTAAAAGCAAAATTCAGGGGCACCTGGGTGGCTCAATCACTACCTTCAGCTCAGGTCATGATCCCAGGGTCCTGGGATCAAGCTCCGCATCGGGCTCCCTGCTCAGTGGGAAGTCTGCTTCTCCCTCTCCCACTGCCCCTGCTTATATTCCCTCTCTCGCTGTCTCTTTCTCTGTGAAACAAATAAATAAAATCTTTTTTAAAAAGCAGAATTCAAGAACCCTTAAGAAATAGGAGAAAACCTAAATTTATGTAAAGGTCAATGATGTGCCTGGGAAAATTGGGAATGATCAACTCACAGACAAGGCCTACCCGATTATTAGACTTTAAAGACAAAGAAGCAATACTCAAGGCCTCCAAACACAGTAGCCATAATACCTAAAAGAGTATGCAAATTGTATTGGCATCAGGATATTTGAGAGCAACCTGAAAAGCAAGACAAGAATGGAGCATTATTTTCAGATAGCCAAAAGAAAGGAAGGAAGTTGTGAGCCAAGGACTTTATATGCCTCATAGCTATCATTCAAGTACCAAGGCTATTGAAAAATTGTATACACAAGGAGTGAGAGAAATCTGTACACATGAGCCCTTCTTAAATAACTTGCTATAGGATGAATTCTATCTGATCAAGAGGTGACTGGTGGGGGGAACTTCTGGCAAAAGAATGATGGCAAGTATGTGGTATATTTAAAGTATATTTAGAGCATGTAGATCCAAAAGTTAAACAGGGATCAGGGACAAAGGTGGAAAATAACTTGTAAATGGCTTATGTTCTGACCAAGTAGAAAGAATGTAACTTAAAACTTGAGACAGGAAGGTAGACAGTCAAAGATCAAACTAGAATAGGTCATTGCTCCATAGAACAGATAGGAATCAAATGATACCATTTAGAATAGGCAATCTAGACAGTTCAGATAGTTAATAGTTAAGTGAGAAAAAGGTATATCAGGATATTTTAAATTATATCAATACAAAGGTTACTATTAGAGCAAATATGTACACTTCTGTAAATATCAAAGCAATTTTTATCAAAAAATAAGCAAAGGAGATATAGAAAGAAACAAAGTAAATATAACATAAAATTGACACCAATATATTCATATCAACAAATTTGAAGGAGATTAACTTGTTCAGTAAAAGAAATAGATTTTCAAAATATCTTACAGAGCAAAACACCAGTTTCTTCTACATATAGAAGAAATATTTATTTATTTGTTATATTTATTTTTTTTAATATGGAACGCTTCATGAATTTGTGTGTCATCCTTGCACAGAGGCCATGCTAATCTCTGTATCCTTCCAATTTTATTATATGTGCTGCCAAAGTGAGCACTAGAAGAAACATTTAAAACAAAGTTACTCAAAGGCTAAAAGATAAAAGAGAATAGGAAAAGTCACACTAGCTAGATAGAACAATTCTAAAGAAGAGTAGCAAGCTTAATATTAGTGCAGAATTTAGGCCAAAAAGCATGAAATGAGACAAATAAAAATATATTATAATGCAAAAAGCCACAGACTGCAATAAAATATATCAGTTATTAATATCTATGTACAGATTACACAGAAACCACTTCTCCATGAAATGGAAATGACTGCAATGCAAGGAAAAATAGATAGAAATAATAATGATAAGACAGTTTTACACACCATTCTCAGGCCAAGAAGGGCATGTGAACAAAAAATACATATGAATAGAGAAGACTTAACCAACATTAACGATAAATTAGATTTCATAAATATGTATTAAATGCTGTACTCTCTGATAAAAAAATATGCTTTTGTCTCAAGCAGACATGAAATATTCATCAAAATTGATCATATATTGTATCACAAGGGAAACATAAGTAGGTTCCATAGTAGGAATATTACAAACTGAATTCTCTGATCACAATGCAGTAAAAGTAGAAATAAAAAGCAAACATTGAAAAAGCCCTTCCAAAGATGGAGAAAAATGGGCCAACTTCATTCTCCCTCCTAAAACAATAACAAAAAATCTGAACAAAATATATGAAACAATACCAGGACCAAACCATGAAGAACAGTGATCCTGAAGACTTGGGAACAAATGAGATGAGGTCTACAATTTTCTCAGGTTAGTGCCTGGAAAGGGTTTCAGGCCCAATGCAGGGAGCCCAGTGGACTGCTGCCTGACTTGAGAAGCTGAGAGTCTGAGGGAATCAAGGGAACTGCAGTTCACAGGACAGAGTGTGGGAGAATGGAGAGCTGCAGAGGGTCCCTCTCAGGTATTCAGTAGAATGCTGGTCAACACATATGTGTGAGAAAACCCCCTGTCTCAGTCCATTCGAGCTGCTATAATAAAATACCATTACCTGGCAGCTTATAAACAACAGAAATTCATTTCTCACAGTTCTGGAGGCTGGAAGTCTGGGATCAGGTACTGACATGGTTGGGTGAGGGCCCTCTTCTGGTGGCAGACTTCTTACTATAGTCCTCACATGGTGGAAAGCAGGGAGCTCTCTGAAGCCTCTTTTATAAGGCTAACTAATTCCACTCATGAGAGTTCCATGCTCATGACTTAAGCACTCCCCAAAGGCCCTACCTACTAATCCATCATCTTTGGGGGCTAGGATTCCAAATATGAATTTTGGGAGTGAAACACACATTCAGACCATAGCACTACCCAAAACCACAGAGAGAACCCCCTGAAAGGATCAGCAGATACACTGCTGGGTAATCTTACAGGGCCAAGAGTAATGTCTGCTCCAAGCAGCTGAACTAGAAAAGCTCATACTTCATGTAGAATTGTGTGAAGCACTCATAAGGATCTTTCCTCAAAGCTGGGGGATAATTAGACCTAGACTAAACAGTGATTTGGTTCTATCTGACAAATCTTTAACGTAAAACCTGAAAGGACTGAACTCTTTCCAAGTAACCTAACTGTATCTCAGAACAAAGCTCAGAGACAAATACGCATTTAATTTCATAATGTCTGGCATCCAGTAAAAAATTACCTGGCACGTAAAAAAGCAGGAAAATGTAACCTATAATGAGAAGGAAAATCAATTAATTAAAACCAACCAGAACTGGACACAAATGTCAGACTTAGCAGAGACATTAAGACAGTTATTGTTAGAGTTATTATATGTTACAGTTAGTTATTATAACTCTAACCCATATGTTCAAAAAGTTAGTATATTGACAAAGAAGATGCAAAAAAAGACCCAAATTGAGTACCTAGAGAGGAAAATTATAATGCTTGATGTGAAAGGCACACTGGATGGGACTAAGAACTAAGATTAGCATTGGAGAAGAAAAGATTAGTGAATTTCAGACACAGCTATAGAAACTAACCAAAGTAAATATACAGGAAAAAAATAATAATAAAGAAAATGAAAAGAACATCAGTGAGCAGTAGGACAACTTCATGCTGCCTGTTATACCTATAATTGGAGTCGCCAGAAGAAAGGATAGGAAAGGGAAATATTAAAAAAAAATCTGAAAAAATATTGGCTTAAAATACTTGAAACACAATAAAAGCTATTAGGTCATAGACTCAAAAAGATTAATAAACCCCTGGCACAAGAAACACAAAGAAAACCACTCTAAGCCAAATAATAAAATTACTCAAAATGAGTGATAAAGATAAAAGCAACCAATGGAAAAGACACTTTACATAAAGAAAAAAAAAAAAGACTAGGGCACTAGCAGATTTCTAGTCAGAAACAATGCAAGCAAGAAGATGGTGAAGCAACATCTTTAAAGTACTTAAAAAAAATAAACTGTCAACCTAGAATTCAATATCCAGTGAAAATATCTTTCAAAAACTAATGCAAATAAATAATTATTTTTAGACATTCAAAAGCTGAAGAATTCAGGCCTGCAGAGCCACATTACAAGATTTGTTGAAGAAGTCTTTCAGGCAGAGGAAAATGATACCAGATGGAAATATAAAATTTCACAAAGGAATAAAGAGCACTGAAAATGATAGCTATATGGATAAACATGTAAGATTTTATTCTTATTATTTAAATCTCTTTAAAAATAGCTACATTTAAGAAAAAAACTTTGCCATGTAAAGTTTATAATATATGTGGAAGTGAAATGTATGGCAGACATAGCATAAAGGCTACTAGGAATTAAATGAAATATACTATGGAGAGGTTGCTGTAATATAATGATGTAGTATAAAATCACTTGAAAGTAAATTGTGATAATTTAGTGATGCATACGATAAGTCCTGAAACAAACACCAAAATGGCAAAACAAAGAATTATAGTTCATAAGCCAATAAAATAGAGAAAATGGAGAAAAATGTTCAATTAATTTAAAAGAAAGCAAGATGAAGAGGAAATAAAAGTCAAGAACATATGGGATGAATAGAAATCAATCTGTAAGGTGGTATACTTATATCTAACCATATCAATAATCTCATTACATGTAAATGGTCTAAACACCCAATAAAAAGACAGGGATTGTTAAAATGGATTTTTAAAAAAGCAATCCCTACTATCATTGCCTACACAAAATTCACTTTAAATATAAAGACACAAATAGATTAAGACAAAGAAATGGGAAAAGCTAAACTGCTATGACTAATCAAAAGAAAGCTGGAGTGGCTATAGCAATATGAAACTAAGTAGATTTCAGAACAAAGACTATTGCCAGGGATAAAGAATGTAATTTCAGGGTCGCCTGGGTGGCTCAGTGGATTAAGCCTCCGCCTTCAGCTCAGGTCATTGTCTCAGGGTCCTGAGATCAAGCCCCACATCGGGCTCTATGCTCAGCAGGGAGCCTGCTTCTCTCTCTCTCTCTCTCTGCCTGCCTCTCTGCCTACTTGTGATCTCTCTCTCTCTGTCAAATAAATAAATAAAATCTTAAAAAAAAACAAGAATGTAATTTCGTATGATAATCAATTGAGAGGCTGTAGCATAATTTAGAATCAGAATATAAGCTGTTGATTATGTAATAGTATTGTATAGATGTTAAATTTCCTAACTGATAACTATTCCATGCTTATATAAGAGAATTTCCTTATTCTTCAGAAATAGCTAATTATGAAGAAGTAAAAAGGCAAAATTTTATAAAATTTACTATCAAATGAGAGAGAGATAGAGCAATATAAAAAAGCATTAACCATAAATAGATCTGCTTAAGCATACTTAGGAAATCATGTACTATTATTACAACTTTTCTATAAAATTTGCAACCAACACAAAATAAATGTTAAAAAATTATATTCACATCACTCCCATAGTAGTCCCTATTCAAAATAAGCATCGCAATGTCTTTATTTCAAAGCACTTCTTAAGTTCTAATATCAAATATTTATTAAAGCTTATTATGAATCTGCCTCCAAAAAAATACAAGGCTCTCAGGAACAGAAATCTGCTATTTTGTACAGTGAGGTAATCCTGCATTTCTAGAACTATACCTAGTACTTCGTAGATGTCAGAATTAATTTACTTGAATGAGAGAATATCCAATAAACAAGTGGATAGAACAGGTTCTAGAATCAGATGATCTGTGTCCAAATCCTTATTCTTAGTGTTACTGGATACAGCATGGGCAAGTAACTTAGCTCCTAACGAGTAGTTAGTTACCTATAAGAGAAATAGAGAGTGTGAAATCAGCAAAAATGGTGGAGTATGGAACTCCCAAAGTCTGTTCCTCCACAAGAGCAATCAATAAACTGACAAAAAACAACAACAACAACAACAACACACTGTGAGAATCAACATTTACAGGACTCTGGAATCTAATCAATATCATACAGCAAGCACAGGAATGATCAACTGAGAAAAACACATATGAGGCTCAATGAAATGTGACATTTTAACCTACCTGGTACTATCTCGACTCCCCAGCTTGTCAGTGGCCTGATGACAGCAGCTGGTATTTCCAGTACGTACCTGGCACCAGAGGGAACAGAACAGACCCAATTCCAAACAACTGTAGTTTTTGTTTTGACCTGTCTAGTGGCTTCTGGAAGAACTGTCTCAAAAAGCTTGTTCTATTTCACCTAACTCAGAACTATCCCAGGGCTGAAGCATCTACCCAGGGAGAATTTGTCAAAAATACTTAAAATCAAGTGTGTTAGCTGCTGCTTCCTCAGGCAAGGACTAACAGCTGGGGGAAATAATAGTCTAACCTAAAAAGCCTGGGAAGGAAAGGCTGGAAAATGAAATTCTTTAAAGAAAGAAATAGAAATTCTTTTAAGAATAAGGATTTTGGAATGCTGCCATATATCTCTGGGAATCTAGAACGCAATACACATACCCAGGGCAGGGAAAATGCTCAGAAAACACTTGAGGAGGGCCTAAGCTCTTGTCCCTGGCTGATCTTTGGGCTCTGCACAAGCAGGAAGTGAAGGCTAAGGTAAAAAAGTTGTAAAATGTCTGGCTGAGTGTTGAATGCATGACCCAATGCACACACACGTACACACACACACACACACACACACACACACACACACCACCCAGTAAAACTAGGAGGGTTTTGTTTTTGTTTTCATTTTTGTTTTGTTTTGTTTTAGTTCCAAGTATCTAAGGAAATTTCTGTGAAATCACTAGCTGACCATAAATCTAACAGAACAGATCACACATTACGAAGGATACAAACTATACAAAACCAGCCGAAAAAAGTAATGAAATAAAGAACAACAAGGAAAATGAAAATCAAAACCACAATGTGATACATCACACCTACTAGAATGGCTATAACCTTTTTTTAAAAGATGAAAATAACAAGCATTGATAAGGAGAAACCAGAACCTTCATATGTTGTTGGTAGGAATGTAAAATGGTATAGCCACTGTGGAAAGCATTTTGGCAGTTCCTCAAAAAGTTAAACACAGAATTGCCACATGACCCAACAATTCCATTCCTAGGTATATATCCAAACAAATTAGAAACAAAAATTCAAACAAAAATGTGCCCACAAATGTTGATAGTGGAATTATAACCGAAAAGTAGAAACAACCCAAATGTCCACCAGTGTGAATGGATAAACAAAATAAGGTATATGTATGCAACCGGACGTTATTTGGCCTTAAAAAGAACGAAGCACTGATACATGCTCCAGCATGGAGAAACCCTGAAAACACTGTGTTAGGTAAAAGAAACCAGACGCAAAAAACCACGTGTTGTGTGATCTCATTTACACGGAGTGTCCAGAATAGACGAATCCATCAAAATGGAGAACAGATTAGTGGGCTGCTCTAGGCTAAAGAAAAGAATGGATAGAGACGGTTTAGTATGTATGGGACATCTTTTAAGGGGGTGGGGTGATAAAATGTTCTGGAATCCAGTAGTGGTAATGGTTGCACAAGGTCATGAATGTAGTAAAAGCCATTGAATTGTACACTTTAAAATGGTTAAGATGGTGAACTTTACGTTATGTGCACTTTTGAAAAAGGCATGTGGGATGCTCAGATATGATGATGCATTCTGAATTTTCCAGGAGGGAGTCTTTCAAAATAAGTCCCCAGTAATTATTAACACCCGAGCCTCCTCCAACTAGCCTTTAAGGCATTGTCCTCCTCTCATCGGTCAGGGGCATTCTCATCAGCTCAGCAACCCTCTCCCGTTGGCTGGACTTGATGCTAAGGGTCTGAGTGAGAACCCGGTTCCCCAGGCCCTGAAGCAGGGAAGAAAGGAAGCGAGGGACAATGGCCAAGTTTTCTTTAGGGGTCTGGGGCCCCAGGAGCTGGATGAGGCTGGTCAAGCATTTCTCTTTAATGAGAGGTCTTGGGTTGGTTGGAAAATGCCTGAAATTGACGTTAGGAGGGTGGGAATTGCAGCTCTGCCCCTAACTCTCCTGAGACCTCAGGCCAAGTGCCTTTTGGATGGTCCTTTCCTCCGAGGCAACATGAAACAGCGGCGAGGACTCTGGCAGCACACAGCCTATGATTCCACGGCCTGGTAAATATAAATCAAGGGACACTGCCCTCGGAGACTAGACCCGGGCGGACCCCTGTTCTGGCGTGCCTGGGGCTTCGTCCCCTCCCACCTGGTCACCACCTCCACGAGAGGAGCGTTCCTCAGAAGCCGGTACACCTCTCTGGCGTCCGCGAACGTGACCCACGACGGTCGGCGAGGGCGCGCAGGGGGAGGAGCGTGGCCTCTGATTGGAAGAGGGACGCGAGGGCGTGGCGACGGGCGTGGCCAACGGCAGGAGGGCGAGCCGTTGGCGGTTTATTTTCGGCAGCTCTTTGCTTAGTAACTTCGAGATGGCTCTGAGTTGACTTCGTAGCTGACAGACCGGTTTAGGGGCACCCCCTCCCCCACCCCACAAGGAAGATCAGAACTCCTTTAAGGATGCAGGAAACTCCCCGAGGCCCAGATTGTGGCGAACTGGGCTCCCCCTCACTTACGCCAGGTTGGTTGCAGACGTTGTGGCCTTCGTCCCCAAGGCCACCCCTCTGTCCTCCTCCTCAGGACAGGCCCGCGCTGCCGGGCTGCGGGCCGGGGCCGCTCGAAGCCGGTGCTGAGCCCCTCCCCTTGCCGCGGGCTTCCCCTCGCATTTCCGCCCTCTTCTCCCTTTACCTGTGTATTGTGTCTCCCGTGGAAGGATGCCGTCCCCCCTTCCCGAGGGGTCGCCGCCTGCAGGCGGGGGAAAGCGCGGGATTCGGAGAAGCCAGAGGAGCCTGGCGGGGCTGCCCCGCCTGCCCGGCCCCCAGGCTGAGGCGCTGTGAGGGTTTGCGGGATGTTCCTCCTCCTCCTTTCCGTCTCCCCTCCCTTCCAGCCGCGAGGGGAGGGGGCTTGGGTTGGAGGGAAGTGCAGACCTGAGGCCAGGAGATCTCCTTTGCAAGGCCGGGGTCTCCCTCCAACGCTGAGGGGCGGGGGCGTGGGAAAAACACCACCCGGTTGCCAACGTGCCCTCTCACCTGAAACATGACAGGATGGAAACAATGCCGAGGTCAGAGTCTCGGTAAGAAGGGGAGTGAAGGGAATGTCTTTTGAAAACAAGTGGACTACAGATTGCTTGTGGTTTTAACGGTGTGGGCTTTGCCCCCACTGCGGGCTTTCCATGTATTGAGTTTCTCCTGATGTCCTTTTACTTTTACAGGACGGGTCACTGCCATGATCGTCAGTCAAGCCATAACCAAGAGCATGGCGGCTGTTCGAGCACGTGGTCATCTTCTAGGAACTAGGAAGCCACCCTTCAGGAGTCCCCATCACAGCGGGACCATGCCCAGCTCCTCCTTTTGCAGACTTTACTGAAGTGTTAGCTCTCTGGAAAAGGATCTGCTAGTTGGACCTGGGGCTTTTGTTCCCTGTGCCACACTCCCCCTTCCCCCTCAAGATATGCAGTACTCTCCCTTCAGGGAGGAGGTTTGCGCTTCGTTCAGGCAGCAGGAGAAGACCTAGCCCTCACCAGTCAGGGTTCCTTCAAAGGTCAGGGCTCACAGGATTCCTCAGTAGAGAGGGCTGGGCGTGAGCAGGAGCCCCACTGTAGGCTTTGGTGTCAGTGCAGAGGGTGGGTCCCTTCCCCTCATCTTTTGCCCCTTTGTCCCAGAACTCCACCCAGACCCAAAGACTCTTCCATTTACCATCAACATGGAAACTTGGCTCTTCACTTGGGTATATTCTCCCTCTTTTGTGCATTATCTTGTTCCTCAAAACTGCCCTTCCATGAAGGAGGCCTGTAGGGTCAAGGGGCCTGGCCAGACACCCAGAAGTGACTGAGCCCCTCAGACCTCAGTTGTTTGGGTAGACCAACTTAATAAAGGCTTTATGTCCTTGACTGCTGGGACTTGTGATTGGTGTCCTGAATCAGAAGACTGGATAGTCCTTCTTTTCTTTCCATCTGAAACCAGTGGATGGTGTTCGTGTCACAGAGAAGGGGGCAATGAGGGAAGGCAGGGAGGGCTGTTAATAACGGGTATCCCTGGCTCTCCCCACCTCCCTCTTTAAACAATGTTTGTCACTATCTCAGAGGGACCAGACACCAGTTGGTTTGCTAGACACCTGGCAGGGTTTTCTTTGATCATCTACCTTGTGATAAGGCAAGAACCAAAGGAACAAATTTCTCCATTGGAATGTCAGGTCACTAGGAAGGATGTAAAAGGGGGTAAATAGTGATTCATACTGAGGTCCTGGAATTTTATTAGTTACTATTTTTTGTAACATAGTTGTCCTAGTCCTTGATTAAGGATAAAGGGAGAATTAATAAGGAAGCAATTCCTGGTGGGACGGGGTTGCTGATCAGAGTACAGGTACCCCATCAATGGGCCTGTGCTGTGTACCTGGCAGGTGGTGGGCAACTTTCCTGGGTCTCACAATTGGTAATGAAAGTCCTTGCAGAAAACCAAGTATTCACTCACTGGGGCCCAGTGCCCTGCCCCCTTCCTTTCTTGTTTTGCCAGTGTGCCATGAAGACCAGAGCTGATTTGGCAAGAGAACAGATCTCCCTAAGACTCCCCACTTTAGTGGGGGGGGACTTGCTCTGTGTTTTTCCACTCCAGTGAGGACCACAGAATATTCTGGGAGTTTTCTGTAATGACTCTGGGGTCTCCTAATGAGCCGGAATGGTACAAAGCTGGAGCCACAGTCTTCAAGCATGGAGCTCATTGGAACATAGGGAATGAGTAAATGTGTTCTCTACCTTGGGGGACTTATAAATTAAAAGTATAGAATCAATTGTAATCAGAATAATACCACCTGACAGGGATATTGATGAGCAGAGGAGAGTTTATTTGGAGATCTCTGATCTTCCCAGCCCTGAGACTCTGGGTTTAATACCCATATAATAATCATTAGTGTTCTGTAATTTATAACAGTGTTATCATTGATCCAGGTCATTAATCATCATGAATTAGTGACTTTTCAAATGTTATGGGTTATTTGCTTAGCTACGATGAGCTCTGTGATTTACAAACCAG
>ML103276.1:0-19763 GCA_003697995.1 Taxidea taxus jeffersonii
GGGCCCCAGGCGCATCTGAGGCCTCTGAAGACCATGGAGCCTGAAGAAGAAGTGGAGGATGACCCCAAGGTGCACCTGGAGGCCAAAGAACTTTGGGATCAGTTCCACAAGCGGGGCACCGAGATGGTCATTACCAAATCGGGAAGGTAAGCAAGTGGCAGAGCCCCCTCCACCCCCAAACTATTGCCTTTTTTCCCCCCCCCCTTCCTACCCCTTCCCTTTATCTCTTACCAGCTTGGTTGGTTTGCCAGTTAATTTGGACTTAGGGAAAAACTTAGGTCCCCTGGAACTGTGTGCAGACGGTCCCCAGCCCTGCTTCTGTGGCAGGAAATTTTAGCTTACCTGGACATCTGCAGGGGGGGTAGTTTCTCCTACCTACCTCTGCATCCTGGATTTCCCCACGGGCTAGATAGACTTTTTTTTTTTTTTTTCAAGGGAACACAGACACTTCTGCAGGGAGAAAGAAAACCACCCCACTCCAGGAAATTCACTGTGGCAAACCTTTCCATCCCTACGTCTTTGTTGATGTTCTTTTTGGCTTGTCTCATTTTGTTCCCAGAGAGAACAACTTGACGCCCTTTTCTTTGGTGTGGTCGTGGGAGACCTGACACTAGTTCTCCACTTGCCCTTTCTGCCCTCCAGCCAGCCTCTGGGTCTGCAGGGCACCTGAGCGTGCCTCTGGCGGGGTCACAGAGAAATTTGGGTTTGTGTGTCCCCACCGATTCATGTGCCTGTAATCCGAGGGAGAGTTGAGGCAATTTTGGATCATTTAGATTATGTTTGCAGATTCAAGGAGCCAGTGGAGAGATACATGCTGTTTTGTTTTTTTTTACGTGTGAATCTTATCAACCGTATTTCTTACAACTTTTACAAGGTCCTGGCCTGACCGAAACCTGCCTGCCACTTAAAATCACTGATTCTTTTTGTATGGCCTTGAAGCCCATGAAGGCAGAACATTGCAGTAATAAAAATAAAATTTCTCTCTTGATGTCTTGAGCTTTCAATGTCTTTCTTAGCTAAAAAGGAGGCCAAAGTTTGGCAGAAAATTCCTCAAACCCAGGAGACATTTCCTCAGTTTCACAGTGAAGTGCTTCCTTTTAAGTTGAGACTCTAGAAGGCCAATGCTTCTGGGAAGT
The DNA here is from genome assembly GCA_003697995.1 of Taxidea taxus jeffersonii. Lineage (NCBI taxonomy): Eukaryota > Metazoa > Chordata > Mammalia > Carnivora > Mustelidae > Taxidea > Taxidea taxus. The sequence continues at coordinate 1,137 of ML103276.1, forward strand.
AAAAGTCAGTTTGGGGCAGGTCTGTCTGAGCCGTGGGAGAAATGCAGTTAGCCCGCGTGCTAGAGGAATTAGTTATCAGGCCCAGGAGTCCAGCCTGAACTACAAAATTCGTTTTGAGAACTCACTGACAGCCAGTTTCATTTCGCCAGCAGCGGGATTCCTGTTCCGTAGGGGAAGGTGGAGGTATATTTCCTCACTAATTTTAACATTTTCTCATCAGTGGAGTGGTGGAAAATTCTAGCCTTGACTGACCTCACTTTACTAAAATTCTGCCCCAAGCTGTTTTAGAAGTAGACACTCAAAGGGGAAGAGCACAGGCAAGAATTTCTCTGCAAAGAGGGCCATCTGTGAAGTCCTACAAGAGAAGAAAATTGTGGAGAAAGTATTAGACCCTGCAGAGAATTGTAGGGCAATATTCACTTATTTTGAACCTTGGGACATTCCCGGATAGAGAAACTGGGCATATGTAATGCTTGGGCCGTGGAAGGATACGATTCTGCACTCAGTAGCCCTCCTCTGACACCGAAGCCTCATCAGTCAATCACAATAGGAAAGTTTTCAATTTGATTTAAACATTTTAGGGTAAATAAGGAATCAGACCCCAGAGTCTGAGTGATTTCTTTCTCTTTTCTCTTGTTTTCTCTTTCCTCCAATTGTAGGCGAATGTTTCCTCCATTTAAAGTAAGATGTTCTGGGTTGGATAAAAAGGCCAAATATATCTTGTTGATGGACATTATAGCTGCTGATGACTGTCGATATAAATTTCATAATTCTCGGTGGATGGTGGCGGGTAAGGCTGACCCTGAAATGCCAAAGAGAATGTACATTCACCCAGACAGCCCTGCTACGGGGGAACAGTGGATGTCCAAAGTTGTCACTTTCCACAAACTGAAACTCACCAACAACATTTCGGACAAACATGGATTTGTAAGTTTCTTGGCTCCCGCCTTAGTCAGTAAAATTTCCTCTTTCCTCACCCTAGAGAAGGCAGAGTGCTTCCCCTCCCCTTGCAAAAAAATCACCAGCTTCTGCTCAGCCGGTCTCCCTTGCTCTCTGTTGCTAAGCGTAGCAAAGTTGTTCGATCCGAAACAGCCAGAGAGAGGATTCCGGAGTGTTTCTCTTTGGATAATGGAAGGCCTGGCGTTCTTTAAAAAAAAAAAAAAAAAAGAAAGAAAAGAAAAGAATCGAGGGCCAGAACACGGACCGCTCACGTTCTGTGGCAGCCCCAGATCTTGGTAAACGGCTGCCAGTGAAGTTAAAAACCAGTTGTTAAGATAACAAAATCAATTTTAAAGTTCCGTGTTCTCCAGGGATTGGTTCCGAGCTCTCTGAAAACGTCTGTTTTGAAACCAGCCATATTATTTCTCGCGGGAGTTTTAAGGTTAAGGAGTTTTAACCAAGGGCTACGTTTGTTAAAGGGGTGACCGCGTTTTTGTTTTTTTAAAGATTCCTTTCTTTTGTGAATAAAGAATATCAGCCTGAGATGGAAGTCAAGTTTCCTAGAAATGAGGCTGAGTTCTCCAGGATAAAAATCGCTGTGTGTGTCTGTGTGTGTTGGGAATGTATTATTGATTCAGTGGGAGAGTCCTTAGAAACTTAGGAGACCAGAATTGCTTATAAAAGTCAAACAAAACACCTTTTGCCCCCAGCCCCTACCTCTCCCCAACATTTCAGTAAAATAAAGCTGAGTGATAAGAGAGGAATCAGCAGAGATTAGGCCCAAGAAGACGTGAATGGCACGGAAGTTATCTTCAGCGGGCGAGGATTGCCTTTGAAGCCCTTGATTTGATTAAGGCATAAATATTCCTCTCTAGAGTTCAACCTTTCAGGGCTTTAAGTGGATTGGGCTCGTCAATTAGTGGGCGCTTAAAGGACTGAATCATTTTGTAAATTAAAATGCATGTTTTTCTCTATCTTTTAAGACTTTGGCCTTCCCAAGTGATCACGCAACGTGGCAGGGGAATTATAGTTTTGGTACTCAGGTAGGCTAGGGTTCAAGGTATGAACGGACCTTAGGTGGTGAGGGTGGGGGGACCCTTTGGAAATTGAGGAGCAATTTGGATTCTCCAGAAGAGGATGTCTGTGGAACGGAATGTGCCCAAAGAGGTGCTCGGAGGAGGTGGGCTTGGCATAAGCCGACGGTGGGGTAGACGTCAGCCTGGCAGGGGTCCTGAGGTCCCCTTGGTCCCACTAAATCTTACTATTTTTTAATATGTCTCCCCTTGTCCCTGCCTCCCCTCTTCCTCCCCACAGACAATACTGAATTCCATGCACAAATACCAGCCTCGATTCCACATTGTGAGAGCCAATGACATCTTGAAACTTCCTTATAGTACATTTCGGACTTACTTGTTCCCCGAAACCGAATTCATCGCTGTGACGGCATACCAGAACGATAAGGTAACCAAAGGCGCTTTTCTTTTTTAGGGTGGTATTTTTTCCCCTCCTGCCTTTAGGCTGCTCCGGGGTGAGGTGGAGAAAGTTAGGAAAGATTAGGGATGGGAGTCCAAGTTTTTCTTCCGTGATTTGACTCTTCCACCGAGCTTTTGGGGAAAGGGGGTCTGGCCCATCCCAAGAGGCAGGGAAGAAACAGAACAAAGCAAAACAAAAACTGGACCAGCTAGGAATCCCACACGGAGCGAAAAGATGTCAGACTAACTTTGCTCCTCTGGGCTGACATCCGCTCCCTCAGTGGGGGCTTTCTCTTGTTTTGAGGCTCAGCCCCTTCTCCAGGAGGAAGGATCAAATATCAGGTTCCAGGTTCTAAAGGAACCAGCTAAAAATCGAGGGTAAAAGCCATTTGGGATCTTGGAGAATCCCATTGGAGAGCCGCTTTTTTCCCCTAGCCAGAAATCCCGAGTAGCTGGTCTGGTTTTTATTACCTTTTATGCTGCTGTGTTTTTTATGGTGTGTGTGTGTGTGTGTGTGTGTGTGTGTGTGTGTGTGTTTGAAAAAACCTTCTCTGATCACAGGGTCATGCTAATCGCGTTGTTTGAGGCTTTTGAGATGAGATGACCAAAGTCAAAATCACTTCATTGGAAGGCTTTTCCTCCCTTGGGCCTCAGGCCCAGTATTAGGAGTACCCCCAAATGGAACAGCAGGCAGCCCCTGGTATATAAAGTTATGGTGGCTTGAAGGTCATGGGCATGTGCACAGAGACACACAGAGAAAGCGACTCTTGGTTATCTGACAACACCTTGTATCTTGAACTCAGGGTCACCGTGGGTGGGTCCTCTGGCTGGCCCTTGGGGTATTCAGGTATGTTTCCTTAATCCTGAGATGAAGACACCAGCAATCTTGCATACAGGAGTTTATTCCAAGAAACAAAAATCCATCCAAGGGGCCCTTTTCCTACCTCTGGGGAAATCTGTATATATCATGTGTGTGTTTGTTTTTATCTTCCTCAAAGGGAAGGGATTTGAAAGGTTACATACTATATAGCATTTTGCCCCAGCATGCAAAATGCATGTTCCCTCTAGACCCAGAACCCTGTGAATGTAAGTTGTTGATGTAATAATAAAATGTACCATTTTTGATCAGACAAAGAAGCCAGAGGCCTTCTCCAACCTAATGGTGGTGGCAGAGCTGATAAATGAAAGCAAATGTTTCCAGTGGTCATTCAGTCCTTTGACATCTGTAATTGTCAGTATTGTAATTCCTCAACCCTCCCCCACCTCCCCACAAAACCCAGCAAAAAAATCAAACCCATTCTGGCACAAGGGTAGTGAAAACGCCATAAATCATTTAATTAGATTCATAGAAAAGGTTGGAGTGTGTGCTGTGGGGTGTGTGTTGGGGAGGGGGGGTAGGAAATATGCCATAACATATTTTATGATTAATTGTGCTATATTAAAAAAAAGACAAAATGAAAGCACAATTTTAAGATCTACAGGTTGTCCCTTTTGACAACTTCTGACAATCTTTCCATTTCTCAGTGCAAGCTCTCAAGGCTGCCTACAGAACAGAACGAGGCATTTCCCAGACAGTCTAATTTCAGTCTGGAATCCCTGGTTTGGCTTCCTATGGGAGATGCAAGCCATTGGTACAGTTGTTTTGATTTTTCTCTTGGTCCCTTCTGACTGAAACTGTGACATCCTCTCCCTTTGTCTTTAACCTGGCATAGCCCGCTGAGTTCTTTGGGCCGTCAGATTTCTAGTAGACCGAGTTGGGGGGAACATCCCCAAAACATTCTGGAAAATGAGGCCAATGTCTCTTTCTTGCTTGTGTCTCCTCCTCTAGATAACCCAGCTAAAAATAGACAACAACCCTTTTGCAAAAGGTTTCCGGGACACTGGAAATGGCAGGAGAGAAAAAAGGTGAGTGGAGATACTCAGTATTATTTTCTCAGATAATTCGAAGAATCACTTTTCTGGGGCCCGGATCTCATCTATTAGAAGTGGGATGCAGGCACTTCTGTAGAGAAGTTGGAGGGGGAGAGAGTGGAAAATAATTTTTACTCCCGCCCTTCCCCCTGCCTATGGACCTCAGGACACTGTACTTTTTCCTGCCTCCTACAGGTTACCTTAAAGGAGATGAACTAGGCCACGCCATTTTTGTCTCTGGAAAGAAAAGTGTCAGGGATAACAAATTATATAGAGACGCCTGTTAATTCCTAATTAATTGAGGTTCATCCCAGACGGGTCCCAGGAAAGGACTAAACCATTCACAAAATGCTTTGGAATTTTTGCAGTCTTGTCTTACGAATACCATCCGACAGAACTGAGGCCCCTTGAGGAGTCTGTGGCTCCCTCCTTCATGGGTATATGTATCATTTTGCATGAAGCAGACAGCTGGGGAGTGTATGGAAGACGCTCTCCCCTCCCCCACCAGCTTTCAAAGAATTTCTAAAATCCAGTAAATCAGTCTAGATCTTTAACCTATCCCCTTGTGAGGTGGGAGTGAGTGAGCATGGTAAAAAGAATTTCTAACATGTAAATGGATTTTTTTTTACTCCAGTTACGATTAATAAATGCACTGGTAAAACAATGAAAGTGCACCACGAAGGAAGCCACTTCCTCCCAGTCTTAGCAACGAGTCAAGTAGTTGGGAGTGTGTAGACCGCTGGTGCTCACCAGTTGGGGCACCCAGGTCCTTTCCTTCTGTAGGGCCTGCCATTCACCTGTCTCTGGTCCTGAAGCCGCCTTCCTCCAACCCCCACTCCTCCCCACCTAGTCATGGGGTCAAGAACCATGCTTGGGTCCCAGTGGCTGCCTTGGGGCAAGCAGGTTTCAGAGAACTCTTGATGTGTTGTCCATGGGTGGTGGGCAGAGTGAGGGGTGTGTGTGTGTGTGCGTGTGCGTGCCCTCTCTTTGGAGAGGGTGGAGGCAAAGGAGGGGGCGCTAGATGTACCTTCGGTCTATAACGCCCGGTATGGGCTTCTGCCACAGAAAACAGCTCACCCTGCAGTCCATGAGAGTGTTCGATGACAGACACAAAAAGGAGAATGGCACCTCAGATGAGTCCTCCAGCGAACAGGCAGCCTTCAGCTGCTTCGCTCAGTCCTCATCTCCAGCTGTCTCCACTGTAGGGACTTCGAACCTCAAAGGTAGGCCTGGTCACCTCTGATTTCTCCACTCCAGGTCTGGGCGGGGAGGTGCAGGGGTGGGGGGGGTACCTGGGAGAGTTGGCAGAAGGGTGCCCACCCGGGAACCTGCCCTTTGAAAATGTCAGGTGCTTATAGAAGCTTCTAAGCAAGAGCCAAAGTTCCAGAAATGTGGCCAGGTATGTCCCCCTGTGGAAATTGTATACAGGAGAGCTCAGAACCCCTTCCCCCAAACCTTGATCTGGCTGAGGATGGGGTGTCTGCATGTTTCTTCTCTGCGGAGCCAGCCTTGAATACTTGTGTCAAGCACTTCTGTCTCTGTCCCTCCACTGTCTCCAACCACACAACTGCTGACATTTTACTGTCTTTGAGCTCTAGATTAAAATGTGTTGGGGGGCAGGTGGGGGAGAGGCAAGGGATTCTCTGTGCCACCTGGAACAGGGAAGGTGGCTGAGAAAACATCCAGCCCCAGAGCAGCAGTGGGCACTGGGAGAGCAGACAGAGCACTAGGGATCTGAATAGGGAGGGTGGGGGAGTGGGAGGGGACAAGATGGTTCAAAACTCCAGTTAGTTCTTGTGTTTAAAGAGCAAGCACTATTTATTTGGAAAGACACGCATTTTCTCTCTCTTTCAAGGGGTGGAAACCTGTTTTTAAGTTAATTAAAAGGAAAGTCCATTATGACTTCCATCCTTATAAACTGTACACATAAAATAGGATTCATTCTTTTTCTCTCTCTCTCTCTCTTTCTTTTTCTGGTAGGACACCCACAGAGGGTGTGGTGACAGCAAAAGAGAATCTGTGATTGTCTTTGGGCAGTGAGCAGGCTGCTCCCATCTCTGTCTGGGGGGACAGGGGCACACAGAAGGCTTCCCTGAGTGTGTGTGTTGGGGGAGGGGAGGGTTTTCATTTCTGCCACTACCAATTCAGATGCCAGGGTTCAAACGAATCCTTCTCAAAGAATTCACAAATTTGTGGAAGGTACTAATCTTGGCCACTCACTGAACAAAGACTCTGGATAGTAACTAGGTATTCCCAAAGTGAGTTTTAGGAGGAGTTTAATTTTATTTTTTAAAAGGAAATGCAGTGGAGTGGGAGAAAGACGGGGGTGGGGGGGAAGCTTTGACACAGTAGGAGCTCAATGGATGATTGTAAAAAATAGTAAAATCCACTAGCGATTGGGAGAAGGGGGTTCAGTTCGACCTAAATATTTTAAATTCATTCATTGCTAGTTTATTGACACATCCCACTAAAGTTGGGAGCTATCATCACTCCCACTTTGCAGATGAGAAAACTGAGGCACAGAGAGGTTAAGGGGTGTGCCGGGGACCACCCAGCTTGTAAATGGCCGAGCTGGAGTTCCACTGGCCCAGATTGGAGCTCACGCCCTTCCGCTTGGCTTTTGTTCCCGTCCTCTGGTAGATCTGTGTCCCAGCGAGGGTGAGAGCGACGCCGAGGCCGACAGCAAAGAGGAGCCCGGCCCGGAGGCCTGCGACGCGGCCAAGATCTCCACGACCACGTCGGAGGAGCCTTGCCGCGACAAGTGCAGCCCCGCGGTCAAGGCGCACCTCTTCGCCGCGGAGCCCGGCGGCCGGCCTCGGGACGCCGGGCGGCCGGACAAGGCGTCGCCCGACTCGCGCCACAGCCCGGCCACCATCTCGTCCAGCACCCGCGGCCTGGGCGCGGAGGAGCGCCGGAGCCCCGGCCGCGAGGGCGCGGCCACGTCCAAGGCCGAGGAGGCGCGCGCGCTGCCGGGCAAAGAGGCCTTCGCGCCGCTCACCGTGCAGACGGACGCGGCCGCCGCGCACCTGGGCCAGGGTCCCCTGCCGGGCCTCGGCTTCGCCCCGGGCCTGGCCGGCCAGCAGTTCTTCAACGGGCACCCGCTCTTCCTGCACCCCGGCCAGTTCGCCATGGGGGGCGCCTTCTCCAGCATGGCGGCGGGCATGGGGCCCCTGCTGGCCACCGTGTCCGGAGCCTCCAGCGGCGTGTCGGGCCTGGATTCCACGGCTATGGCCTCCGCCGCGGCGCAGGGACTGTCTGGGGCGTCGGCGGCCACCCTGCCTTTCCACCTCCAGCAGCATGTCCTGGCCTCTCAGGTAATAATGAGGGGTTCCCCCCCCCCATGCTCTCCATGGTTTCCCAGACCCTCACCCAGTGCCCCTGGCTGAGGAGTTTTGAAGATTAATAATGATAGTAGTACTAGTAACAGTAGTAACAATTGATAAGGCCAAGGGTTACCTTATGGACTCAGCACAACCTCACACTCTTCCCAAAAGCTCAAAATATTTTTCTAAGTTCAGGGCTGTTTCTAGTAGAGTAGGCGGGTAGTAGTAATGATCATGAAGCTGTACCTAGCACTGAGGTCGTACTTTATGCGGACTTCAGTGGCCTTATTGTCACCTCCACTTTATAGATGAGGTGACAGAGGCCCAGAGATGTTGGGTAACTTATCCAAAGTCACACAGCTGGTAAGTGCTGGAGCAGAGACTCTACCCCAGGGCTTTTTTCAGGGTCTCTGATTCTAGCTTCAAAGTGGGAATGTCTCTTATCTCTTAAATGGCTCCTAGCCAACCAGCCACCAGGAGTCAGACAAGGGGGAGACGATGGCCTGGGGAGGGGAGCTGACTCTCCTTGGGTGGGAGTTGAGTCTTGAACCTTTCCTCCCAGTGGGAACCTTGTCCCCTGTCCCCCAAAGGGTTAACAGTTTGCTCCTAGTGGGAAATGTCAGGATAGGGACAGGCTTTGGCTGTGGCAGGCCTGGCAGCCTCTGTGTGGTTCAGACAGCTGTGCTGGGGTGCAGGGCAGCTGGGGAGAAGTCCTCTACCGCTGGAAATGCTCTGAACCCAGTGAAAAGGTTCTGTGGGGTTTTCTGCACGCCCTTGACTTTGTTTTGTCTGAGCACATTCGTCTCCCTTCTCTGAGCCAAGAAGCAGCGTTGTCCTTCCCTCTTGGGGCAGGCCAGGGAACTGAGAACAGGGTTGGTTGGCTTCTGGCCTTTTCCCATTGCTGTCCTCCCTGTGAGCCCCTCCTGGTGACCTTGTCCTAAGTGGGCAGCGGACAGGTGGGCGAGAGGCTGCCTGGGCACACAAGTATTAATGGTACCCCAAGGCCAGGGTCAGAGAGAACTAGCCCAGCCCAGGCTGGGGTGCCAACATTTTAAATTCTGCTTCTGCCACCGAGGGAGGCACTTCCTGCTCCCCTGGGGCTCACATCAGTTTCTCCACCTGAAATACCAGTATCAGGCTGGGTGATTTCTTAGTCTTTAGAGCAAATGCCTTTTGCACCCTACACCCCCAATTTCCTTTAGCTTAAGGATCGTCTCTGGATTTTTTTTTTTTTCATTTGAGAAACTTCTGGAATTAGAGTGGGATGGCTGTGTTGGGGGTGGGGGAGGAAAAATGAAAGAAATGTATGTCCCATAATGTATGCCCCGTGGCAGTTTTCACTCAGCTACCTTAGCTGTGGCTGGACTAGACTGCCTCCCCCATTTAACAGGTGCAGCAGCTGACCCCCCAGTGGGAGAATTTCTAGCAGTTCTATTGGCCAGGTGCCCTGTGGAGCACATTGCGGGCCTCAGCTCATTTAATATCCAAAGTCCCAGTCAGTGTATGAACTATTTAGTATTGCCCTGGATTCCACCCACCCCCCCACCCGTAAGAACTGAGGCATAGGGAGTCTGGTGGACCTAGAGAAGGAAGTTTGAGTGTCTCCCCCCGCACTGCGCAAGAGATCAAGGATTTACCAGAGGTCCCAGGGTGGAGGTGGTGGGCTTGGGGTTTGGGGTGGGTAGATGGACGGAGGAGGTTGGCTCCTCCCCATCGCGCAACCCCGGCTCGGCCTGTTCACCGCCTGCGTTTCTCTCCTCCTGCCCCCTCCCCCCCTTCCCCGCAGGGCCTGGCCATGTCGCCCTTCGGAAGCCTGTTCCCTTACCCTTACACGTACATGGCCGCGGCGGCGGCTGCGTCTTCGGCCGCGGCCTCCAGCTCAGTGCACCGTCACCCCTTCCTCAACCTGAACACCATGCGCCCGCGGCTGCGCTACAGCCCCTACTCGGTCCCCATGCCGGTCCCGGACAGCAGCAGCCTGCTCACCACCGCCCTGCCGGCCATGGCCGCGGCCGCGGGGCCCCTGGACGGCAAAGCCGCCGCGCTGGCCGCCAGCCCGGCCTCGGTGGCCGTGGACTCAGGCTCAGAACTCAACAGCCGCTCCTCTACGCTCTCCTCCAGCTCTGTGTCCTTGTCGCCCAAACTCTGCCCCGAGAAGGAGGCGGCCACCAGCGAACTCCAGAGCATCCAGCGGTTGGTCAGCGGCTTGGAAGCCAAGCCGGACAGGTCCCGCAGCGGGTCCCCGTAAGCCCCTCCCTAGAAAAATCTCTTCATTCCAGTCCAGTCTGCCGTGCACTTTGTTGGATGTAAAATAAACCACGGGCGTTCAGTGGGGATGGCCGCTTCTTTGTGCAGTCCTGCCTGGGAAGGGGTGCCGGAGTCCCTCTAGAGAATGTGCTAGAAACAGGCCCTGTCTTCTTGGCGTGGTTTATATATCCGGGATCTGGTTCAGATTCTGCTGCGTGGAGCTATTTGGGGGGTGGGAGTGAAAGCATTTTATGGCCAGAGCACCTCCAGCCAGGCTGGTCTGGGAGCTGTGGGAAGGAAGAAAAAGGTAGCAAGGCCCACCGGGAGGGGAGGTGTTGAAAGGCTTCTCCCCTGGTGCAGATTTATATATATTTTTCCTTCACCGTGTCAAGTAGAAACAAAAAGACAATTTAAAAAATTATATATACTGGGGACAAATGAATACATAAACATGATTCTGTTTGTGAAGATTAAAAACTTTATAGTGACTTGCGTATCCATTCTAAATAAATTACTGAGCAACATTGTGTGGGGAGGGAAGTCATTGCCATCCTTGTTTGGTCTCTATTAAGGAAATCTGTGTCTTTTTAATATTCTTGTGATGTTTAAAGAGCCGCTATAGGTCTCTCCTTGCATGTTCCACAGTAATGTATTTGTGGGTTTTATTTTGAAATGCTTGCTTTTAGAAAAGAACATGACCCTACACCTTTCTCCCCTCCCCCCCTCTCTACCCTCCCCAGGGCAACCCTAAGGGGGAGGATTTTAAAGGGAAGGGGTGGGGAAAACACAAAAAATGAATTTATTTTATCTAAGCTATGTAGCAGGATTTATGTCCTCCTCTGTCCGTTCTTTCTCTTTCCTGTATATGCAATAACAAGGTTTTAAGAAAAATAATAAAGAAGAAGCGAGACTATTAGACAAAGTATTTATGTAATTATTTGATAACTCTTGTAAATAGGTAGAATATGAATGCTCGGAAAATTAAACCTTTAATTTATTGACGTTGTACATAGCTCTATGTAAATAGGATCGCAGCTGTCAGGTTTTGTGTTCTTGTTTTCCTTTCCTCAATTTTATTTCAAGGTAAAGGATCACTTTTAAAACTAGAAAACACCCTTTTCCTGCACTGACACCAACACACTTTTCAAGAGTTGCCTGCAAAAAAAAAAAAAAAACTTTTTTTTTTTTTTAATGTCCAAGAGTGGTGGAAAGTGCCATTGCCTATGTCACCCCAAACTGGGGAGGTGATGCCACATCCCAGCTCACCTTAAATTCCTTAAAACACAACACCCCAAGTGTGGTTCTGAGGTTGCTTGGGAGGGGGTGGGGGGTGGGGAGTGCAGAGGCTGTGGTTTAACTTTCTAAGTTTTCTTTTGTATCTATTTGCTAGTCTGATTTCTTCAAAACGAAGTGGGGTTGACTGCCGTCTTCAGTATTGGTTTGAATCCGTGCGTCTAGAGAGAGTCACAGTTCACAAGTCAGGTGCTGAGAGATGGTTTAAAGACAAAAATCCATGGAGGTATATTTTGTGTTACAATTGTTGATGAGTTCTCTGGTTTTCTGTATTTCTTCTTCCCTCTTTAAAACACCATTGAAATTTCAATAAATTTTTATTGAAATGTCTCTGGGCCTCGTGTTCAGTGTTTTCTTGAGAAAACTTTCCTGCAAGAGGAATGTTTCTGTCCGTGCTTGCTTCCTCTGTACCCCCCCTTCCTTTGCCTTTAAGTCATTAAGACCGCCCCCACGGAACCCAAATGAGCTGTCACTCAAGTTGCAAAGCTAAGACAAAAGTCCCTTACTGGGGCGAAGGGAGCCGCTTCAATCTGAAATTACTTTTCCTTTAAATGAGGGAGCAAAACGAGAGACGGAAAGAGGGCTGGTTAGAATTGGGTAGAATAGCAATTGCAGATACTTAAGTTCTAATGGAAAAAGAATGCTCTGCTCCCCCGAGTCCGTGGTTCCCACACGAATCTGACCAAGAGTAAGTTATCGAGGACGCCGGACGTTTTCGTTTTAGGCTCGCTCTCCCTTTGCACGTCGGTATGGGAAACGCAAGCCAAAGCTATCTTCTTGCACCAGTGTGCAAAAAAAAGAAACGAAAAAAAAAAATCTCTTCGCCGCCAGACCCAGCTTGGCAAGGCAGGGACCCTCCGGGTTGTGGAAGAAACAGTCTGGCCGAGTGCCCCCCGCGGTCCCCGGTGTGGCGGCTTGGACCCCGCTGACCCTAGGCGCCCCGGAGCGCGCGCGGAGTGCGGTCGGCTCCGCGCAGACTTAGCTGTGTCACGCGAGAGGGGAGGCAAGTTTTCCCCGCAAGGGAAAGTATAGTTGACCCCCTCCCAGGGACAAGTCACCCAGGAGGCACCCTCCTCCAGCCCTCCCCTCCAGCCAGCCTCCAGGCTGTTTGGGGAGTTGCCTTTTGAAGCTCAATTTATTTTTGAAACATTCAATAAAGAAGAGTGAGGCCGTGACCGTCTTTTGGTCTCCTAGCGTCCCCACCCCCAGCGGAGGTGTATTTGTGCGGGGGGAGGGGGCAAGGGAAGGTTCTCGTGGCCTTTTCTGGCCCTGGGGGCCGTGACGTGAGGGCCCAGCCGGAGCCTGCCTGGCGGCTGCCTCCCTCCCCCCTTCCCTGGAGCCCGCCAGCCCGGCCCCAAGTCCCTGTCACCTTCGGGCCTCTTGAATGGCCGGCGAGGAGGATCGCCCTCCCCTCCTTCATCCTGTACTTGGAAGGGGATCGAGGTCGGGACCTTTTGGAGAGGGGGGCCGAGCCCCTTGCTTCTGCAGCCAGGCACACGGGGAGCCCCACACCCTCTCCAGGGCTGTCCCCCGGGGTGAGAGGGCAACCAACCAGGGTCGGAGCTGGGGGGGGAGGCTTGCAGGGACCGGGGACCTTTGGGACGCTAGCTCCCCCAGGGCTGGAAGAATGGAGGGTGCGGGCCCACCGGGGCAGGCTCGGGCCCAGGGGTTCCGCGCAGAGCCTGCACCCCTGGAAGGTGCCCGGGGGCAGGGTGTGCCCAGGGTGCGCTCTGCCTCTCGGGGTGTGTGTTGGGGGGGGTAAAGAGCCTCGGCCTGGGAGAGGGAGGGAAGGCTTTTCTCTCTCAGCCCATATCTGCTCCCCCACCCCCAAATTTTCGGACAGCGCTCAGACGCGTGAAGAGCCTTGCCCCCCCCCTTAATCTCCTGTGTATCTTATTTGTATGTAGTGATGTTAATGAATAACTCTGTGGCGCTGATGGACGGGGGGTGAGCCGCTCGCAATCTCTCTGGATTTCGTTGCCTATTACTCACCTGGCGCCGGTCGCAATCTCGCCGCGGGCTTTATGGTGGCGGCCGCCGCCGCGGAGGCCACTCGGGCCGGCGCCTTCGGCTTTTTTCCGGGCTTCGAGTGCCACCTATCTGTCTGGCCCACGAATGCGCCCAGGTCGCCGCCGCTGGCTCGGCATTCCAGCGCCTCCCGGGTTCCGGAACTTGGGCTTTTCACCTTTGCCCCTTCTCATCCTCCTCACCCCAGCCGGCGCTCTCCTCCTTCTCGGACCCCCGCTCCCCAGCCCCCAGCATCGGAAGAAGCCGGGCTGTCTTTCCTGGGTATCACTTTCACTCTTCTTTGGGCCCCAGATGAGAAAAACAGTCCTTCCCGTCTTTGGGTTTCCAAAGTCAGGAAATTCCGGGAGGGGACCCTCTCATCATTTTCTGACCAAGCACCCTGCTTCTTGGCGTAGAAATCCCCCGAAGTCCTCCCTGACCCAGCCGGGCAGGGGGTAACCTGTGCCTTCTCGGTGGGCAGATGGAGGGAGGAAGGACTCCCGCCTCCCCCAAATTACATAATTCACATTCTACCCTGGATGCGACTTCCCTTTGCCTGGATGCGCTCTCTTTCTTTCTTACTTTAGAACTCTGGAATGTTTCGGGTTTTACCCTGGCCGCGTCTACAGGGATAAAGGCCGCGGCTCGAGGGAGCAGCAGTTCGTAAGGTCCCCGGCGGGGGTCAGCTGCGGCAGCCGGCAGGGCCGAGCGACTTCGTGATTTGTAGATTTAAGGTGACAAATGCGGGTGCCAGCCGGACCCCTCCGGCCCCCGCCCCTGGGGGAGGTCGGCTCCAAGCCCGGCTGCGCCCAGGCGTCTGAGGCCGGCCGAGGGGCGGGGGTGGGGTCGCCTTTTGCTGTGCTTTGAGCCGCGGGTAAAGGCGTCCGGGTTCCTGCTGACCTCCCCGCGCTAATTGCAGGGGCCGAAGGGCGCGCTCCGGCAGAGGCAGGGGTCACGACCCTGTGCGCTCCCTCCTCCCCGATCGGGCAAGCCCGACGGAGCGGGGTGTGTGCACGCGGGCGTGTGTGTGTCTGTGCGCGCGCGCACACACATAGCCTCCCTCTGGGTCTGCGCGGTCCCGGAACCCACTCTTTCTTTGCGGGGTAAGTTCCCGCGCGTGGGGACTAAAAAAAAAAAAAACCACCACAACAAAAAAACCTCCATCCAAGAAGAAGAACCCTCGTTCTGACCTTTCCCCTAAGCCAGCAGACAGGCAGCCGCCTTCGGGCGCTGCAAGAGGCTTGACACGCTTGGCGTCCGCGCGCTTTCTGCCTCGCTGGTTTCCAAATTCGACCTCGCGGCAACCAGCCAAGAGAAAGGCCGCGGGGTGTGGGTGCCGGGCCGCGTCGTGGGCTCTACTATACGGAGCTGTAGATGTGCCTCCCCAGGGGTAGCTCTTTGGGTGCTGGCGTTCCGGGGCGAGGACCTGCAGGTGTCAGAGGGACATGCCTGTGTGTGTGCGTGCACTTGTGCGTGCTCGGTCTGCAGCCGTCTCTTCCAATTTAGCCCTAGAAGTGCGCGCGCCAGACAGTTCCGGATGTCGGTGCATTTGGTTGTTTTACAATCAAGATGCGTATAATCAAGATGTATATGTTGCAGATGTCGGCGTTCAAAGTACACGTAACAACGATAATAAAAGAGCTGGCGTGAAAGAGGCGCGTGCACGTGCCAGGCACTCGGTTAAGCACCCCGCAAAAGTGACCTCTTTTCATGCTCACAAGTCACCGGACAAGGTGGGCAGGACTTTTATCCCTGTTTGACAGAGGAGGAAACTGAGGCACGGAGTCGTTAAGGCGCTTAACCGAGATCAGCCTGGGGAAACCAGGAGCCAGAATTCCAGCCGAGATGGGCGCCAGAAGCCACTTTACGGTCGCCGTACCTAGTTCAGGTGGCGGTGTGCGTACCTGTAGTACGTATGTCCCGGATGTAGAGAAATCTATGGGCGCGTTCCGGGTTTTTGTGTGTGTGTCGCGCGCTCTTCATAAGAGAACACTACTTTCCCGGCCATCGGTGGTGCGGCAGGAGAGTGACGCCCCTATTTCGGCGTTCCCGTTCCCCGGGCTTCCCCCCCTCCCTCGCCCCAGGACCCGTCGGGGCGAGGACCAAGGCTTGGGGCCTTTGTTCCCAAGCAGATGAAACGAGAGGTGGCCTGGGGACAATACCCCTATTAAAAATATGCCTGCGGCTGGGCGCTGAGGCAGAGACAGTGTTCTCCTTCGGGATTTGAATCGGGAGGGAGCGGGAATGACAACTGGGCTAGCGCGTGCCAGGGTGGGCAGGGAGACCCCGGCTAACTCCAGAGGGTCCCTTTCCCGAGGGGTGGGAGGGCCCCCTTTCCCACCGCACCCCCGGCCTCGGATCCTTCCCGGCGTCCCTCCACTCGCCGAGTTCCATCCGTCCAGGAGCAAAGGCCGGGGCGGCAGTGGGGACTCTGCCGGCACAAGGATCATTCATTCTCTCCTGCTTCCACTCTGCCCAGCTTCCAGGGCTCTAAGCAAATTTATTTTTCCTGCCGTCTTCCTCTTAACTGTCTGGCCTCATATGGGAGCCGGGCCAGTGGGGAGCCAGATTCCGCTGTGAAGCGGGAAGAAGGGGTGTGGAGAGCACAGCCATGCGTAGGAAAGGGGGCGCCGGCTATGGTTCGCGGCCCAGTTTCCTGCGGCCTGGGCAGCTGTAGGCCTCACGCACCTGGAGAGCCAAGGCCGGGTTGGGGCGGCAGGGCGGGCAGGGGTGGCACAACGCGCTGCCTGGGTGAGGCGTAGGGACCCTTCTTCTCTGCCCCAAGCGCTTTTTGCCCGGCCCCTGAGATGATGTCAAACGGCCTTTGCGTGTAGGATCGCTCAGCTTGAGCGCGATCCCTGGGATGGGGGGCTGGTGGGGGCTTAGTGAGGGGGACTTTGGTACCATCGGAACTGTCCGGTTCTTCTCTGCCCCTCACCCCCGCCCAGTCCAGCGTCCCCGGTCAGCCAGACTATTTGAGCGTTTGAAATGCGATCCCCGAGCCACTTCGGGTTTCCCCGCTAATGACCCGGGCTCCGGTTTCGGGTTGGGGAGTCGCATCGGGAGATGATCGCTTCCTCACTCCCCGCGCCAGCCAGCCCTCCCCTAAGCGCTCTTCCTGCCCGCGCGGTGGGCCCAGGAGAGCGCGCCCCCCACCCCGTCCCCACGAGGTCCCCAAAGCGTCAAGGACACCCAGGCACCGAACTGAAGCGTGTGCACCCACTTCCTTTCTGCCCCGTTTGCGGTGCGGTTCGCCGCAGTCCCCAGCGCGGGCACCTTGGCGGTAGCACCAGGAGAACCCCGGCTGTCTTGGGGCTGTTACTTTAGTCCTCCCAACGCCGCCGGCTGAGAGCGGAGGCGTGAGCCTGTTAGGGGACCCAGCCGAAAAGTGTACCCATCATCCTAGTCACCGCCCCGCCTTCAGGCCTTCAGCCTGGCGCCCCACTTGGATAGTCTCTAGGGTGGGTGCCCTTAACTGAGGCCAGACCTGCTGACTTCAGCGAATTGGCAGAAATCCCACACAGAAGTTTGTTACTGTGCATACATTTGGATCTGGGGGCAGGGGGGAACCCTACAGTTACCCTCAGGTTCTCAGAGGTGTGTGAGCCCCACCAGATGAGGACCCTGTCCCTGCCCTGGGGACAAAAAGAAATGACAGGAAGCTTTGAGGTGGTCTCTGGAGACCCTTGTCTTGGCCAGGCCGAATTTAGTTTAGGGACTAGCTCCATTTCTCTCACCTTCTAGAAGGACACTGTTTCCTTGCTTTCTTTGACTCAAAGCTTCCAGACCCCCAGGGTCCCAGCCGGACATTGTCTAATTAGTTGACTAATTAATGATATTAACTCATCAGCCAAATGATTATGAACAATCATTATCACCCCTAATGAAGTCTGTGTTCATCTGTTGATAGGCTCACTCCCACTCCATGGGCTCACAGGCAATAAAAGGAAACCACTTTTCATAAAACGATTAGTTTTTACTACATCCCTCCCACCTGGAGATCTAGGGTGAGGGGAGCAGTGGGGGGTGCCCTTTGTGGACAGACTGCTGGGGTCCAGGCTGGGGGCTCCGGGACCTCTGTACCCCCTCCACAGACATCACAGTGATACGGTCGTATATATAGATCTACGGTCAGGTTTCATCTTTGTAGGATTTACTTAGCTTTTTCATTAAAAGTCGCATCTGGCGGAATCGGGGGCTTAAATATTGGAATACAGATGTGTATGTGTTGTTGAGGGACCCTTTGGAATCTGAGGGTCCCCTGCACCTTTTTCTCAGGGCAAAAATTAACAAGGTGAAGGCTGGGACCTTGGTCGGTGCTGAGAATTCTTTTGAACGTTACTGCCCAGCTCAGCCTAGAACAACGGTAGACAGCTACCCAAATCATGTATGTGGGTCAAGTCTAAACGTGCTCAGGGACCCCACTAGCTTGGAAGGCAGAGGTGGGAGTGGGTACGTTTTTGAAAGCCCCCTGCCTCTCTACCGTGCTTCCCTCTGATGTCTTTCACTTTTTACTCAGGCAGAAACCCCCACAGCACAAGAAAATTCACAAGCACTCAAAGGGACACTAGACACCGCAAAATATTCAAGAGGAGAGGGACCGGTCCCTCCTTCCTCTGTTCCCATAAAATAGGATCCCAGGGGAAGTGCCCCCCCACCCCCATTACCCCTGGTCCTGCCGAAATAAATCCTCTTTGGTCGACCTTCTTCCTGGTGTCAAGACAAGATTGATTTCAAGCAAGATGTTGTAAGCTGAGGCTCCCTACTTCTCTCAGATGCCACCATCTCGGGGGGGCCCCCAAACCAGCAAAGCCTCTGCCAGCCTCTACTTCATCCAGACTCCCCCCCCCAACCCCCACCCCCAGGGCTCTCGCAGGCACATCACAGGACCTGAGGATGATGAGGCCCGGTTTGACCACAACCTGTGTCAGTCTCAGGGATCCGAGGACGTGGCGCTTTTTTTTCTGTTTGCTGATAAACGGGCCATTTCTGCGCTGGTTTTATTTGACATGAAAGCCCTTCTGGCGTTATTTCCCGGATTTCTTGATCCATCCTGGTCTCTAAGCAGAGATCTGAGGTGAGAGAGGGTAAACAGGAAGGGGGAACTGCAGTCCATCACCAGTAACGCTAGGTTCCTCCCCGGGGCGGGGGGTGGGGGTGGGGGAAGTCAAGCTACCTGTTTTGCAGAGCTCGGGGAAGGGAGGATCCATCCATAAAAGCAGCTAACCCCAACGTCCTCCCGCGCCTTTGCTTGGCCGTTCCTTTGCCGCCATCTGCTGGTTGTTTGAGAAAGTGCATGCGCTTTGCGAGACTGCTTTTTCTTTTTCTTTTTCCTTTCTTTCTTTCTTTCTTTCTTTCTTTCTTTCTTTCTTTCTTTCTTTCTTTCTTTCTTTCTTTCTTTCTTTCTTTCTTTCTTTCTTTCTTTCTTTCTTTCT
>ML103277.1:0-16336 GCA_003697995.1 Taxidea taxus jeffersonii
GCTCTCCTTGCCTATAGCACTATCACAGTGCTTAAGGGCTCATCTGGGCAGCAACTGAGGGCTTGATTAATTAACTGAATCTATAGCATTGCTTGTCTTCAATAAGGTGAAGCTGCATGAGAACAACGTGTCAGAGAATACATCAGAGGTTCCAACTGCTATAAACTGGTCATTCTTACTGCAAGCAGCAGTTATGAATGCTCCAGCAATCCAAACTGTGAACCGCATCCATAAGGCAATTTTATCCTTAGCCCGGTGTGTGCTAATGAAAAAGGCTTCTTCACAAACTCCTGGTGCCTTGGTCAAGCTCGAGACCAATCATTGTTAATGTCCTGATGTTTGGCAAAGCCTGAACCAAAAGCACCTGTCTGCTGAGCCCATCTAAAGAGGACACCCTGATGGCAGCCGCCGCAAGGTGCGTACTGGGTGACAGTAGATACAGCCCCCAAGCTCCAACTTGATATGACCCCTTCCCAACACCATGACACCGTCCATGCTTCCACCTCCTAAAAAAACCCTTTGCTTCGTCCCCACAAGGCCCTCAACCCAAAAGAAATGCTCTATGCCAAGGCCCTAATATTTTCCCCATCATACAGCCCCAAAGAACCTAGAAGGAAATTATTCCATTTCCAGGAAGGATGCTGTAGCTGAAACGTTCTTTTCTCCCCATAGTTGACAGGGACTTGAGATTTAGGAGGCCAGAAACCTAAACCAGTTCTTCAGGGCAGGGAGGCTGAGGCGGCTCAGTCCTGCCCTATTCTACTGATATTTCTCACTCCACCCGGCCCCAGGGTAGAACAGCAATTCATTTACTGTGTTCATTCCACTTGGGGGCCTCTTCACCTGGTGTGTCAACTGTACAGCATTCTGCATACATATATTTGGTTTTGGAGATATAGCCTAGGGACAGCAGGGTACACAAAAGCAGCAAAGTTAATCCTTTGCACTCAGACCTGTGTCTACTAAAGTTAGAGCAGAAAGCTGAGCAACCCAGTTTGCTTCCTTTTATTTTTTTTTTCTTTGTATTTCCTCAATTTGGCCTCCACTTACACTGGGCAAAAGAAAATAATACGATGGTTACATTAGACAATGCCTCAACTCAGCAACCCAATTTCAAAGTGCAAACAGAGGAGCTCCCAAATGCTTTAAGAGGGGAATGTGGCTACAGGAGGCATGGGTGAGATTTCACCTTATTTATTTATGCTTTTATAAGGACACTGAGAATAATAATAAAACAGGATGGGAAAGAGAAAATTTTGCTCCAGCATAGAGATGGGTGGGTATAACCTCCTTGCTCTTTCCTTTTCTTTGATCTTAAGAAAAGCTCACTCTCTCTTGTTCACTCTCTCCTTAAGGAAAAAAAATAAACTGTCTCCTGAGTAATAAAGTCAAGACACTTGCCAGTAAAAATTGGTTAAGGTCATCACTTCCGAAGGTCAAACGAGTTTTAGACAAGATGCCATGTGGGATCACCATCCAGCACATTTAGCTAAATGGTTAAAAATAATAAAAATAATGACAGTAGTGGAGTTATTAAAAAAAAAAAAAGCACAGAAGTCAGAGAGAAAATGAGAGAACCAGATGTCTTGAAGGGATGCTGGGAAATGCTTAAGAGAAAGATTTCTCCCACCCCAAACAAAAGCTTCCCCAAGGATCTTTTGAGATGCGCTGTCAGTATCTGATGTCGCTACAACATCATATATCTTTTTTTGTGTTTTGCTGTGGGGTTTTCTTATTTATTTATTTTATTTTAACAAAGAAGATGCAATAGGGAAAACTTTTTTAAAAGGATGGCAACTCAAGTTGACCCCAAAGCAAGCATTTCCCCAGATCCCTTGTGCATCTATCCGCCTTGTCAAAAGATCCAAAAGACAGCAGAAGTGGCGTTGCTCCAACAGTAGATGGGAAGAGAAAGAGGCCAACCTTGCACTCAGCGTTTCTGAAAACGATACCATCGATTTTCAGTGAGGAGGGGATACCACAGTGTCTGCAGCTTCCAAAGGAAGATCTCGACTTTTTATAAAAAAAAAAGCACGAACAGGTGGAGGCCAAGAGACTGTTACGAGATGCAAATGAGCTCTCATGGGAGACCTCTCCGGCTCCAAAAACAAACTCGGAATCCACACTGACAGCACAGTCCAGGTTCCAAGTTATGTCACATCCCTCCGCAGGGCAGCAGTGGGCAGTCAGGCCTGGCGCTTTCTACCATCCTTTTGCTTTGTCAGGCCACAGCTCACCCACGAAACCAAAAAGTCTCCCGTGCCAACTGATGCTTTAAAACTCCGGCGAGGCCACCACAAGACTCAAGTTCCAAGTACTGCTCGTTGCCAGTGACAATTAGAACAATCTGAAAATGTTCCTCCTGGAAAAATACACTCTTTTTTGTTGTAACAGGGGTGTCAACGCCAGCCAATCTCTTTTGGCACCCAGTGCTGTAAGAAGTGCTTTCACTCTGCCACCTCTGTACAAAAACGCCCTCAGTGAGCATCCTCCAAGGACCAGCTCTGAAAAGGGGTTTCGCGTATCAGGTTAATGCATGCACTTGGCACGGCCCAACTTTTGCACCAAGGCTCTGGGGTATGGGGTGATAAGAGCCAGGTTCTGTTTGTTAACGATAAGGCAATTATTTCTTTGGTACTTCATAGGAAAAAAAAAAATCTTACAGCAAAGATTCAAACAAGGATCCCTAGGGAGACAACGGAACTCGTAGGTTGGAAAAGTTTCTTCTTTTTTTTTTCCTTCGCAGGAGCAAACAAATGGGCCATTGAGAGCAACAGAACGGCTGAGACCAAGTTCCCTACAAACCGCTGGCAGTTGGCTCCCGCGCAAGTCCACGATAACTTAGGGAGGGGAAGGAGAGAGAGGGAAAAAGGCACAGAATGAGAGGAAACAAAAAAGAGAAAAGGAGGCGAGAACAAGAGTAGAATAGGAGTAAAGAGGCAAGAAAGAGAACAAAGGGGTGGTGAGGGATAAGAGAAAAGAAAGGGCACAATGCATCCTTGGTGGAAGTTTCAGTGTGTTTGGAGATTGAGGAGGTCGGTGAACTTGGAAGGGTAAACATTAGATCTTTATTTTCACTGACCTCTAACTGAAATTTAGCATCTCCTTCTATTTGAAATGTAGACAACAAGCCCCAATAGGATTACAGATTCATCAACAGCCTCCGTGGTTTAAAAAAAAAAAAAGTTGGGGTGGGGGAACGGGGAAGGGAAGGATGCAAACACTGGCACCTTGGGAAGGTATTAGACATCATCTCCTCTGAAGGCATAATATTTCATAAGATAGATATGTGTGACTTGGGTGTGGAAAAAAGATACTTTCATTTACCCCCTGGCTCTGGTTTCCTGCCTTTAGTCCATGGCTTCCTTAACCTTCCCTGGAATCCACTTATGTGCAACAAGTCTAGGCTTCCCATGCCAGAGAGCTTTCAGGAAGTTTTTTTCAAGGTCATCACATCTGATTAACAGCTGAGAGTCAGTTCCATAGCTCTGCAGGTCAGGTCAAGCATGACAATTTTTTCGGACACAATTTTGCCCAGCTGGTTCCTGCTAAATGCTGTAAAACTCAAAAAATGGTAGGCTGTGACTTCCCGAAGAAGCATGTCACTGACGCCTCATTTTTAGTTTCCTACAAAGGGGGAAAAATGCTGAAGAGACCAAGACAATCTGCAGACGGAATGGGTCTCAAAACAACCAGCCTTCTGTTCAACCTTCCTTGTGCTCAGAATTACATCACAGAATCGGAGCTTCAAACCCTGCTGTCAGGGTAGACTAGCATCCAGCAGTCAGTGGACCACTGACCTCATGACCTGTGGAGTAATCTACTAGTTATGGTCCTTTATGGATGTGAGTGGGGAACAGCTGAGCCCATGTCCTTGGAAAATCCCTACCTCCTGTTCCAGTATCACAGCCCGACTGACAGAAATCATGCAAACTCACCAAACTGATCTTTCTGTCCTGGTCTGCAGATACTCAGGCTTGGGCTCTGTTCCAGAGGTTTCTAAACCAAAGCATTCCCCCGCCCCCTTCATAAAGCAAGGAGACCTAAACACCTTGACTGGGGGCTTCTTGATGCTGGAATGAGGTTGCAAATTTTTAGAATAGATATCTCACTCAAATCCAGCTGCCTCATCCGGGCTTTTTCAGGGTTTGAAAAACTTGACACGCTTGTCTCATCTAAAGAAGGGATGGTCTGAAAGGACAGGGGAGGGCTTCTCAAAGAAGAGCCCACAGCTCCACATCCTCTTTGGAGAAAGAGCTTTTCTACCTGACAAGAAGAGTTCACAGGACTCTAGATCCTAAGTTACACTCGTGATCAGGCAGGTGCCAGCCATCAGAGTAGTGGAGGTCAGGCACAAGATGGAGAAAGATGCTAAACTAGATAGGCCCCGACCAAAACCACATCCTCACTGTCTGGTTAATTTGCTTCCAGTCTCAGTGATGGGGATTAGACAATTGCTTTAAAAACTCAGAAGCCACCATAAAAATAGAAAATTATTGCTTCCTGTCATGACCAAATATTAAACACAGTGCACACCTAATGACTCTATCCCTCCCCAGGGAAGAAGCTTTATGAACAATAAAATCCCAGCAGACTTCTACTGTTTGGGTTTGGAGGTCTCATTATGGGCTCACTGATCCAATACAATTTACAAGCTCAATGGACTCCACTCGAAGTGAAAACCACCAAGCCGGAGTTATAAACAGAACACCTACAGTGAAGCCAGCATTTCATTCTTCATCGGGGAATGAAAAGAAGAAAGAGGGGATTGAGGAGAAAGGCATTAGGGTACAAGTTGCTCACGGAAATGTTTCTGGCAGCTTGTGTCGGAATCAAGGTTAGACACCTCACTGAAAATGTGAGGCAAGGCTGGGGGCGGGGGGATGCAAGGGAGACCCGAAAACCAGAGGCAGGAAGTAAAAAGAAAGGTCAAACAAAGGAAAAAAAGAGGGAGATGGGGAGTGGGTGGGGCGCAAGGGAAGTGAGGGAAGCAAGAGGACCATTTTAGAATCTGCCATCCGTTTTTCAACATAGGTTGACTCAAAAATGGCACCAAATTTTCAAAGTTAGATTTTTTTTCAGTTCACTAAATTACCCCGATATATGTATACATGGTGGTTATCCTTCATCTTGTGACTCAACATCTGGATGATAAAATGCATTAGCCACTCTTACGTTTCCTTGGGCAAGCAGCAAGTGAACTGTTAGCATTAAATCGAAGTAAAGTCTGGCTCTTGTTCAAACGTCAGCCAAGACCAAGTGGGGAAAGAGGAGCTTCCCCTTTACCTTTAACTCTGGGCAATTTATCACTCGAGCCTAAACAATCCCACATGTTGGAAGCGCTGAGGGAGACTTAGGGAACGCTGAACAAAGGCTTTCAGGGAAGTCAGAATGAAAGTGAACAGGAGATGGACAGTGGACACTAAGCAAAAGCAATGCAAGGGAGGCGACAAG
Source organism: Taxidea taxus jeffersonii (assembly GCA_003697995.1). NCBI lineage: Eukaryota > Metazoa > Chordata > Mammalia > Carnivora > Mustelidae > Taxidea > Taxidea taxus. The sequence goes on from ML103277.1 coordinate 5,455, forward strand.
TCCATAAAACAGGGTCTAGACAGCATGAGAGCAAGGCACTGAGAGGTGACAAAAAGAGACAAGAGACAGAACTCTGAGGAGGGGGTCTGGGTGGAAAAACTGGCAAAGACTTGGGGCGGCGGGGTGGGGGAGTGAGGCAGTCAGGGAATGTTGATGGTTCCCAATCTTGCTTTCTGCTCACCTATCAGCCTCCTAAATGAATCTCTTAAGAGTGAGTCAACTTCCACATAGACAAGAAGGTAATGATGACCCCTGTCTGAAGGTAGGATTAAAAACAAAAAGAACAAAACATGGAAAGGAAGGAACCAAGCATGTGTTGATCAGCCCTGGGGCCAATCATGACGCAGGGCTCTCATGCACATCGTCTCTCCCCATCCCCGTGCCGTGAGGCAGCCCTTAGTCTCCTATTCTTCAGACAAGAAACTGGGATTCAGGTAGGGTTGCCAAATAAAATACAGGAAGTTCAGTTAATTTTGAATTTCAGATAACGATGAAGGACTTTTTTTCAGTCTAAGGATATCCCAAATATTGCCTGGGAAAGATTTATCCTGAAAATATATTTGCTGTTTATTTGAAATACAAATTTAATTAGGATGTACTTACACACACACAAAAAAAAAAACCACTCATGTTTATGTGATATTTAAATTTAACTGGGCATCCCGTATTTTTATTTGCTAAATCTGGCAAGTCCAAACTCAGTGAGAGGCAGGAAATGAATGAGTGGGTAAATGGATGAATGGCATAGAGAAGTGGTCAAACCTAAATCTGAAGCCAGATTTTGCTACACTTATTATCACATTGCAGGAATAATAGCCACTTCAAGCATACGATCCATATGTCATAAATCTGTGTTGGATGTACAGCCTTTTGCACAGAACAAACTGGCTACATACAAAATTACTGATTATAGCGAAGGAAAATGTCATCAGTCGGACCCATGGCATGATGCTTGAAAGGTGATGAATCTCCAACGCTCCAGTCCAATTAGAAGCTTTGAGACTCAGCAACACTGTATTTGGCATGAATGCCATTGTTTCTCCTGTCCTCTCCTTGCATAGACCACCACAGTTTTGTCCTAAGATCTAGAGATCTTGCCTCTAATCCCAGCTGAATCTTTGACCTGCTTGCACGGCCATTGAACAAGTTGCTCTTCAACTGAGTTTTCTCGTCTGAAATGTGGGGTGACAGTCCCAGTATGTAGCTAAGATGAGTCACATGCATAGCTTTAAATCAATCAGGAAAACGTCCTGCACAACTGTGCAAATCTGGACCCAAAACACACAAACAAAAGGCTTGCCCTTTGTCTCCATAGAGACCCACCTCAGGGCTTTATTGGAGGGCCTCTGTGTGAATAACAGCATATGAAGGTACAACGACCCAGAATGCATGACCATTTTGTGAGTTCTCTTTCTAAAAAGTCCTGGCACCCTCTGTGCCTGAAAAAATGCAGGTGTTAACCCCAAAGTGCTGGCCTGACTCCATCTGGATCCATCCCTGCAAATTCTTCCATTCCTGCCGTCCTATCAGTGGGATTAGGAATTTCTCCCTATTTCCTTTTCAAAAGCTCCTGTTATATGTGAGCAGCTGCAGCATTTCTCACCAGTTCTGGCTCCTTGGTGGTCTTGAGGGGGCTGGGAGAGTTTGAGTTTAGAACAAAACCTTCCAGGAAGACAATCATTTAATTAATTACCCAGTTCAGGCTGACGAAATGCTCTCTCTTTATACACTTGGGTCTAGGCTGCCTGACATGCTTTGCCCCTTGACGCCCAACCACTTTCCTTTCAAGCAAATGCCCCCTCCAGTTGCAACCCTAGGTCAATATAAAGAACAGAGAACAGAGAACAATTCTTCTAAGATTTCTATCAACAAATCATCTAATCAAGTCCTAATGGGTAGAACCCTAAGTCTGAAAATCATCTGTGGATAACTTCCTTCTTATCTCCTTGGGATATCTCATATTTCCCAACCATTTGGCTTGTTAGCCTCTTGGCTGGTAAAAGATACAGCCAGAAGAACTTATCTAGTCCCATTTGCTCACACAGAAAAAGAAAGAAAGAATTGGAAGTTCTAGAAGGTTCTCTCTAAAGGAACGTGTAGTCTTATCAATCTTTCCCCAGTACAAGTCCTTTGTTCTCCCGAGAGCCGCTAGACAACTCTGACAAGAAATACCTTTCCTAGAAACAAACATCTATTTCTTATTACTAGCACAGAACAACTTCGGAGTACTCTTGACTCATCCTCTTCCTGGCAAATCTGCTGTTTGATCACATCATACCATTTTATGAGGAAGAAGCTGGACATGGAAGCATATCATTATTTGTTCTGCATAACTGCATACAACCACTTGGTCCTTTGATTTTCACTGGTAATTGGTCCAGGGGACCTGTGCAAGCAGTTTGAATGAGAGAATGCTAGTAAAGATGAGCTGGTTTGGGTGTTGGTTTTTTTTTTTTTTTAAACCTCTTTTCTAGAGAATTACTTGTAAATGGTTTGGATTCTGGCCTCTGAGTTCCGGCTTTCTCACAAACATCCAGGCTACTAAAAAATTCACAGATTGCCAGATGGTACAACAGCAGTTCTTTGCAAAGGATCTGAGCTTTCCAGTGAACAAAGGACGTGTACTCATGGGGACAAGTGGCAACATCAGCAAAAGCTTTGGAGTGGTGGGTGTATTGGGGGAGGGGAAGTGAAATGTGGAGAGGTGAGAAAATGGGTCTTTTACCTCCAGTGACTGGTATCTGGCAGGGGAAACCCAAGTCCCAACCACTACTGGTGGTAGAAGGGAGCACATCCAGAAGATGAAAGAAAGAAATCAGAAACTGGGATATTTTTATAGGAAGCCACAAAATTTGAAGACTGCCCATCTTCCCAATTCCTGATGGTACAAGGTAATGGAAATATGCCCAAGCTCTGGCAGATAAACTGATAAATTCCCCCAAAAAGGCACAAAGAGAAAAGCATTTGTAAACTATTGGCAACACCTTCCTAATAGGTTCCCTTACTTACATTCCCCATTTTCCAATTCATCTTCAGAATTATCTCTCCAAAATATTGGCCTGACCATGAAATTGCATTATTCAAAATCTTCTGATGTCTTTCCACTGATCAACAAAATATGTCAAAATACTTTTGTATAGCCATATAAAATCTTACAAAATCTGGACCCAAATAATCTTTCTAACTTCTCCTACTGCCTCCCCATCACATATATCCCTGCACTTGTAAAACTATGAGCAGCCTAAAGAAAGCTTTTCCTTTCATATATCTTTTCTATATACTTTCCTTCTAGGATGACCTTTGGCCTCAACCAGGAATGTCTAAGTTACAAGTCATCACCCTTTACACCTCTACCTAGATGAAAATCATCTCCCTGCTATAGGTCTTCAGAGCTTAAACCTCTGCCTCTCTTATGGCAGTTTTTGCATTTTCCATTGTATCACATTTTTTTCTGCACATCCTTTGTTTTTCCATCTGAACTGTAAGCTCGGATGATGGGACAGCTTCATGTCTATTCAATTTTATTATCCCTAAGAGCACCTTTCAAAGTCTATACTATAAGAGACCCTTGATAAACATTTACCGAGTGATTCACTCTGCCTCACAACCCTAGATATCTGTTCCTGGCATTGTTCTGTACCTGTCTGCCACTGGGGGTAAGACTGCTAGGCAATAGTCAAATACAACTAGTTACCGGAAAGGTCCTACATGAATTGGCAAAGGACTCTGTCATCCAAACTCTTCAAGGCTTGGCAGTCACAGATTAATCTGCCCATATTTATTTATTTATTTATTTGTCAGAGAGAGAGAGAGAGAGAGAGCAAGCGAGCACAGGCAGACAGAATGGTAGGCAGAGGCAGAAGGAGAAACAGGCTCCCTGCTGAGCAAGGAGCCCGATGTGGGACTCCATCCCAGGACACTGGGATCATGACCTGAGCCGAAGGCAGCCGCTTAACCAACTGAGCCACCCAGGCGTCCCAATCTGCCCATATTTACTAAGTGACTCTAGCATCCAAGCCACTTGATAGACACTATGGAAGGTACAAGGTAATAATTGCCATGACTGTTTAAAAGCATCTCTTCTGTTATGTACTGCAGTGGTCACCTTACACACACTAATGTTTTTAATACCACAACTCATTGAGAAAGGCAGTATTATCAGAACCATCATAAAACTAAAAAAAAATATATATATATAGACTTAAGTGACACATGGCATCTGGCATCCAAGAATTACAATATGCTTGCAAATGTCAGGCAAACCCAAATGGATTTAAGAAATGATAATATCTATGCATCCTAACAAGAGCAAACACAGGTGTCAAAGGTCAAGTGAGGAGCCTCTGGCTATAAGAACTGATATCTTTAAAGAGGTAGAAGCTGAAGCAGGTCTTGAAAAATAGATAGGATTTGGGGCACCGGATGGCTCAGTGGGTTAAAGGCTCTGCCTTTGGCTCAGGTCGTGATCCCAGGGTCCTGGGATCGAGCCCCACATCGGGCTCTCTGCTCAGCGGGGAGCCGGCTTCCCCCCTCTCTCTCTCTGCCTGTCTCTCTGCCTAGTTGTGATCTCTGTCTGTCAAATAAATAAATACAATCTTTAAAAAAAAGAAAAATGGATAGGATTTTTACCAGCGGAGTTTAGGGTGGGTACTCCAGGTAGAGTTGGTATATGCAAAGGAAGGGAGGACATATTCAAGGTCTGCTTGATAAAACAGATTTTGATTCCATTTTGATTCACAAGGAAAGAAATGATAGGACTAGAAAGTTAGAACCTATCTGCCAGCCATTCACCTAGTCTTCCCTGTACTTTTCACAGTTGATAAATAAATATCTTACTGTGTGAGCTTACTATTTAAGCTGTCAGCTCCATGAGAACAGGAACCATGGCAGTTATATTCTCTGATGGTCTCTTAGTGCCAGGAGTTCACAAATAATTTGCTAACTAGTTGAACAATAGAAATATATCCTAAATGAATGAATGATGGAGTGAACTGATATACAGATGATTGAGCTAATCAGTGCCAAATCTTAAAGTTCTGCAAGTCTAAGAAGGCTGGTCCATCGAATAGAATAAGTATAATTCTTAAACACTAACCCAAGAACAGAAGTAAACTTTATAACTCTTCTGTACCATCTCTTTAATCAGCAGGAAGACAGGGATTTTCTCAAAGGAAATTTCATTTCTTATTTACCACTTGGTCCAGGCTGTCCTCCCATGATGTGTTTCAACCTAAAGGCATGTTTTTTTCTACACCAGCAAGTGGAAGACTCCCTTCTATCTGTGTCTCCCTAAAATGGCCAAGACACTAGCAAAGGTTTTACTAGACAACAAAGGACAAAAAACAAGAAAGAATGATGCATTCACTTTAGGAAGATAATCTGTGTTTTTTAGTAAGAAAATCTATACCCTCTCTGAGAAAATGGAATTTTCGCTTAAAAAAAAAAATAGCCCAGGGCCAGGCCTTTGTAGACTCTTCACAGCACTGGGCTTCCCTACACCAGAGATGGGGAGTCTGGGCATGGAAGGCACACATTAATAGCTCCCGTAAATTATTGATGAGCAAGGCTGATGAATTAGCATTCAGGCCCCAAACCTAGGCCCTCAGCTAGAATCAGAGAATTCAGAACTGGAAGGTAATGCAAAGATCATCCATTAATCCAATGTACTTCTTTTTACAGATGCGGAAACTGAGACCCAAAGAGGCAGCTCATGACCTCTGTAATATTAGACAGCCAGTTAGTGAATGGTCCGGGGCCAGAAGTAGGCATCCTGCTCCTAGTCCAAGGCCATATCTGCTACACAGTGCTGCCTTTCTGTCATGGGGACTGAGAACTGATATTCCATCAAATCTGTCACACATGAATGTGACTTGTACAACCTCAGAGTTAAATAGCACTTCAGAAGCCAACAGTGCCCACCACTTACCAAAAAACAGATCCCCTCTCTAACAATCCCATCAAGACCCTCCAGACCATAGTCCCCAGGCTTTTTCACTCTTATGCAGCTCTGAATTCTGGAAGTTTTTCCTTCCTTTAGACAACAGTCTTCTTCTCTGGAACTTCTATCCATTTTTTTAAAGATTTTATTCATTTATTTGACAGACAGAGATCACAAGTAGGCAGAGAAGCAGGTAGAGAAAGAGGGGGAAGCAGGCTCCCTGCGGAGCAGAGAGCCCAGTGGATGATGCGGGGCTTGATCCCAGGACCCTGGGATCGTGACCTGAGCCAAAGGTAGAGGCTTTAACCCACTGAGCCAGTCAGGCGCCCCCTGGAACTTCTACTCATTAACTACACTCCAATTTTACCACTGAAACTGGCTCTGTGACCTTGGCTAAGTTCTCCAATTCCTTAAGACTCATTTTTTTCTCCATATAATTGAAACTTTTCTCAACCATTGAAGACTATTAAGAAGATTATTTAATGAGCACAAACTGCTTAGCACAATGCCCAACATCCAGTAAGTGCCAATTAAATGTTGAGCACTGGTCTTACCCAACCTTCTCAGAGACAGAAGTCTTTGTTCAGGAGGTACGTCTACTGATATATCAGGCTTGTCCATTTCCAGGGAAAAGGAGGGAGTGGTCACAGATTGAAAAACCAGCCTGAGTGGCCTAAAATGGCAGGAATCCACTTGGTTTTGTGGATATAAATCTCAGCAAGAGCTCAACTCCAACTACCATCCAAATACTGCTTCTAGCTAGAAGGAATAGTGGGGTTCAGAGCTGAATCTTCACCACAAATCAAGATGAGATTAATGTGAAGTTTGTTTGATAAATTAACAAAAATTCTAGTGTTCAGGTTGAATGCAATACCCTCTAGTATGCATGGAAGGTCAGTAAGGGCTTTACTCCCCACAGTTGTTCTTTGGAAGTTCCCATCCCACAAACTAATATTTTTCTGGAGTTAAGCGATACACTGAAGAGAGGAATAACAAGTATGGGCCAAAGGAAAGAGGATCCAAGCAGGCACTCCAATGGAACAAGGCAGTCGATGAGGTAGAAAGAGGCAAGAAAAGGATTTGCCAAGTGGCAGAGAAAGCGCAAACAGGAAGCCTGAACCAGAGGGGAAAGCAGCAGGTGAAGATGCCTACCAAGATGACAACAGGAGAAAAACTTGGGATTATAACTATTAAAAAAAAAAAAAAGAGGAGTGCCTGGGTGGCTGGGTCGGTTCAGCATCCAACTCCTGGTTTCAGCTCAGGTCATGATCTCAGGGTTGTAGGATCAAGCCCCATGTCAGGCTCTGGGCTCAGCAGGGAGTCTGCTTAAGATTCTTTTCCTCCTTCTCCCTCCCCTTCTGCTCTTCCTCCTGTTCCCACATACTTGCCCTTGCTTGCTCTCTCTCTCTCTCAAATACAAAAACACATAAATAAATGAACACATAAATAAATAAATTAATTAAATCTTGAAAGAGAGAGAGAAAGAAAGAAAATATCCCGTTATGTGGGGATGTGAAGAAATTGGGCCCTTTGTGCATGGTTGATGGGAACATAAAATGAGGTAGCTACTATGGAAATGGTTTGGTCATTCCTCTAATTATTATATGGCCCAGCAATTCCACTTCTGGATACATATCCAAAAGAAGGGAAAACAAAGACTCAAAGAGATATTTGTACACCAATGTTCATAGCAGCATTGTTCACAAATAGCTCAAAGACTGAAGGAACCCAAGTGTCCATCGACCGATGAGTAGATAAACAAACATAATATATTCAGAATGGAGTATTATTCAGCTTTAGAAAGGAAGGCAAATTTTGACACATGCTACAACAAGAGGGAAGCTTCAGGACATTAGGCTAAGTGAAATAAGCCAGTCACAAAAGGACAAATACAGTATGACTTTGCTTATGTGACGTCCCCAGAGTAGTTAAACTCACAGAGACAGAAAGTGGAATGGGGGCGGTCAGGGGCTGGAGGTGGGGGAGAGTGGACAGTTAGTGCTCAGTGGGGACAGAGATTTAGTTCTACAAGATACAAGAGTTCTGTAGAGGCATGGTGGCACTCACTGCACAACCATGTGCAGGAACCTAAACCACTTAACCGCATGCTTAAAAATGGTTAAGAGGGTCAATTTTATGTTGAGTGTATTTTTCCACAACTAAAAGCTAATTTTAAAAAGGGGGGGATAACATCAGGAAATCCCCCTTGTGCATACCTATATGCCAGATCTTTTCAAGTCAACCTTTAGAATGAGTTTCATTTTGTTGTTTGTCTGACTGACTTCTTGAAAAAGAAAATAAACAAAAATACACCAACACAGAAAATGGTGCTCCTGGAAACGGAGTTCGGAAATGTGGAGACCAATGTCCCAAGACTGAAACCTGGGATATTTAGGATGTGAAACATAGGCTGATGTGCCCTTTGAAGAGAAAATATCACACCACTACACACATGGGCAGGGACAGCCTACAAAGACACAAAAAAAACTCGCCATCCATCTGACTTTTGATGGGCCTGCAAGAACTGGGAGAGTAAGGGCTCTTTTTCACTCACCTACATTGGTGAACCTGTCCCTAAAATACTCTTCCCATGGAGCACCAGATTATCCTAAGAACCCCAGAGTTTCCAGTAGATATTCAGAGCAGGCTTCCAGACAGAGAAGAGTCTGAGAAGCATACAGCCCAGAAAAAACAAGGTTGGATTAGCTCTGAAACCACAAAATACAAATCAGGCTTGAGCCTTTTAATTTTTATTTACCACACACAGATCTTTACAAACAAGATTTAGGCTGAAGACCCAAGTAAGGATTATGGCTTCATTGTTAGTTTTGTTTTGTTCTGCTCTGCTGGGTTTTTTTTAGGAACTTTGCATTTTTACACTAAAAACTGACAAACCCTACTGCCACTCTACACAGGCACACATTTGTACACAGAAGGAAGGCTCTGCTGGGGGTCCATGATTCAGCAGCAAGTCCTTCTGGGCCATGTGTTGGCCTGGCTTTTTGGAGAGGGGTGTGGCTGCCCAGGAATTCACAAAAGCATGCTGAAAAGACAGCTGACACTGAAAATTAAATAAACTTCTAGAGAAATCAAGGCAGGGAATAATTTAGCAGGAAAAACAAAAACAAACAAAAAACCAGAAAAACAAAAAACCCTGGTCGGGGGCTAAGTATTAGAAAATGAAGAACCAAAATCTCTAATGGGTGATGCCCTATTATAAATCCAATGATTCTCAGTGAAGAAGCCACAGGGTAGTAAAAGCTATTTTTCACACTTCAAGCAGCCTATTGGAAACTGAATATCTGTCCAGGATGTGGTCACATGGGCTAAATGAAAAGTCAAGTTGTTTTGTGTTTGAGCTGAAAGTCTACAGACTCAGTGTGGTAACACTGGTTGCTTCGTCCCAGTCAAAACCTCTGATTGGCCATTGATGAGATCACGGACATTTCTGGAATCAGGTTTTTCCTTCCTGTTCTGTTGTGTGTCTTTGATTAATAAAAATGGAATTACAACTGAACGATTACTTGTTAATTGCAGTTTAGTAGACAAAATCTTACAAAACGCTGGGTTAGCCAAGGGAAACAACAATAGGGGTCCTTTGTGGTGAAAACTTTGGGAACCACCCTTGAGCTCCCCATCCCTTCCCCTGAACATGCACAATTCCAAGGGAATAAACAGGCTTCCTTGGAGCCAGAGTGGAGCGTGCCTGTTGTGTGAGAAAACTCAAAGAGAGACAGTGTAAATTAACTGCATCTGGTTAGACTGAGTGAGCAAGGGGAGGAGATAATTAGTTGGCATTATAGGAACAAGGGCAAAGAAGAGAGTTCTATATTTACTCAGAGGAAATCCGAAATAGACTACTTTGCACCCGTTTGGTGCTCATGGGGGAATCTCAACATCTCCAAGTTGGCAGACGTTGAACACAGGGAGTGAACGCACAACTCAACCTAACCCCTGAATGACCCAAACCACCCATCCCATTTCCAACAAATGGAAACCTGACTTTAACTCCTGTTACTTCCACAATGAAGGGAAGAAGGCGAAGGTAAGCCGCAAAGATATCCAGGAGCAATAAGACCAGAAGGAACAATGTCTTCAAACAAAAGCCTGACAGTGAGTAGACAGAACGAATGCATCTGTTTATCATAAAATGGGTTCTCAAAACACCTGATGATGGCCAATTTGCCTGTACCCTTGGGTATTTATGCTCCATGTGGAGATGTGCAACATGTCAAAAGTAACACATATTTCAAGTGATGCAGAGACATCACTGGGCTGTTTTATTCTGCAAATGATAGTAAAAAAATAAATGCCATTGTCACATAAAGCTCTATCACATGCAGCCAAAATACAATGTCCACCTTCTGAGAAGAATGCAAGGCATTCTAGCACAAACAGTGAAAGCACCTAATTTGAAACTCTTCTCTCTATGGAGACTCTACACAGAGATATAGATAAAAGACTACTTTCTTTTGTACACATAACATGCGTTCACATAGGATGAAAATGTAAATATGCTTGGCTTTATCCTCAGGTGCAGGCTCCTTGCGGTATCTTAATGCAAGAACAACTCCATGTGGAGTCTTCAGGATGTGTGCTGATGAGATATAACGTGCAGCTCAGCATTTGTATGCTTGCAACCATTTCTAAAGCTGGCCTGTGTGTTATTCACCACAAGAGAAGAGGTACTTGTCATGAGGTTGGAGGAGCCTCTTGAAAGGGAGCAAAAGTGTGTGGAGGAGAGATGATTGGTGATGCCAGGAGGGACTGGGTCTGTATCTAGCTTGTTCTTTTTTTTTTTTTAAAGATTTTATTTATTTGACAGAGAGAGATCACAAGTAGGCAGAGAGGCAGGCAGAGAGAGAGAGGAGGGAGCAGACTCCCTGCAAGCAGAGAGCTCGATGCGGGGCTCGATCCCAGGACCCTGAGATCATGACCTGAGCC
>ML103277.1:16736-32078 GCA_003697995.1 Taxidea taxus jeffersonii
AAGGCAGAGGCTTTAACCCACTGAGCCACCCAGGCGCCCCTGTATCTAACTTGTTCTCATAGGCTTCAGATTTCCCCCAGGGGATCCTTAGGGCATCTTGGGATGTTGGGAAATGGGGCCATGTGCAATCAACACATCCAAGTCACATAAGTCAAGACAGACAGTGCCAGGTGAAAGAGGCTGTGGCAGCAAAGGGAACACAAGCCAAGAAGGACGGACGGCTGTGTTCTAGAGCCAGCTCTATTCCACCCAGCTGTGCAATCAGGCAAGTTATATCAGCATTCCTGGGCCAGTTTCCATCTGTCAAGTGAGGAAGATGGCTGACCCCAAAGAGTTCTCACAACTCTTTCACTGGGAGCTTCCATGCACTTTCAGAAAAAAGAGAAACCAAAACCAAAAAGGAAATTCCAAACAGCTCCCTAAAATGAGTCTCACCTGAAACTCCTATGATGGCAAAAGTACCCCCTACATCCAACAAACATTTGACATCTCTAAGCATCTCAGAGAAGACTGCAAAACTGCCATGGATAGATACTTCTGGAACCTCCTGAAACCTAGAGTGGCAGGCAGTACACTTCAGTCATACCACTGAAGAGCAGAGATGCTGAGTGCTTTGTCCAAGGTCAGGAGTGAGAACAGGATCGGGATTCCAGCCTCCTCATTCCTAGGGCTATGCTATACTTTCCACAAAGAAACCAAGCTGGCTTTCTGGGAAGAATGCCAGAGGTTCCATTCTCCCAGCTGAGAATTCATTGGAATATTGGAATAACAACTTTGGAGACTGTGGTCTCTCCAATCCATTTCAGGACCTGGCTAGAAACACGAAAACCCAAAGAAAGAAGCAATAGGGAATTATTCCGTTTTTTAACGAAAGAGAAAAAATTAGGGGTGGGAATAGGGGATTTCTTAAAAATTACATGATTGCTGGAAGTTAATTTGGTATTTCTTCGTTGGTTTGTAAGTTCTGTTTCCAATCACAAAAACAGACAGCTGAGGATGCCTAAATCACATTTCAATGAATTAGCATCTTGTCCCAGAGAATCTTTCCCACTCTGAATATAACATAAGACCCAGAATGCAATGCTCTGTGGTAGAACAGAATCTCCCTCAGTGCAAGAGAGAGCTTGTCACAATCCCCTAAACTGTAATCTAAACTGATAGTCTTCAAACCCAACAGCAGTCACTGAGAATGATAAAGGAGTTGCCGCTTAACTTGGGGTACACTGCCTCTTCCAAGAAACTTACTGAGACCCAGCTCTGCCAGATAGGAGAGCAGGAATCCTTTACCATCCACATACTCCTTATTAGGTTGACATCAGTGCACCTGGAAAAGAATCCCATCATAGATTTAGAGACACAGGTTCAGAAAAGGAGGTTCTGACTTCTTCCAAGAAAGGTCAACCAGAACAAGAAAACACATGATGGACTAGTTTTGCCTTGAAGACAGCATGAAACCAACCTTATGGCAAATCCTAAGCGATTGGTACTCAGCGTTGAGATTCATAAAGGAAAGAAACCAGGAATGATTGCTTCAATCACTTTCTGCCCCTACCTGTCGATGATGACGGGGTCTGAAGGAGTCTCATTTCTGTTTCCACAACTTTTCTTCTCACAACATCGACTGTAGATTGGGAAGGAACCAAGAGAATTAAAGAAATTTGTTAAAGACAAGAAAATACAATGAGCATACAACGTAGAAACATTCACAAAAGTGATTATGTCCTAGGTAGCCTCTAAGCGTTCAGTGCTTGAACTCAGGATTTATGGCTATGTTTAAAAACAACACTGAACCCTAAGCTCAAAGATACTCTCTCAAATTCTCACTCTATGGCTTATAACTGGGTAATTCTCAGCAAATCACAACTTTCCCAGGAGCCATATTTGTATTCTAAACCACGGGCGTTGGATTTTTAAATCTATAAGGTCACTTCCAGTTCCATGTTGAATGATTTTATGATTGTATCTTTTAGATCTTTGTGCCTTAATAAATATTTGAAGAAAGAAGGGAAAGGAGAAGGCATAAAATAGACCCCGAGTAGCTGCATGGCTTTATCAACCTTATGTACATAATAATAATATCTTTACAGAGAACTCAGTATACTTTATAAACATGTAGTTATTTATCCATTTCTCTCATTATCTTTTTTTTAAGATTATTTATTTATTTGACAGAGAGGAAATCACAAGTAGGCAGAAGCAAGCAGAGAGGCAGGTGGGGGGGCGGGGAGCAGGCTCCCTGCTGAGCTCCATCCCAGGACCCTGGGATCATGACCTGGGCCGAAGGCAGAGGCCTAACCCACTGAGCCACCCAGGCACCCCATTTCTCTCATTTTCTAAAGATGAAGGAGGAAGACCAGAACCATGATGTACATTGTAAAATAAGGAGAAAATGAGGCAAAGAGACCTAAAATGATCTCTCCCATGATTTCCACCACTTGGGACTTCCTGTATAAGTCCCATCCTGAAGCTGCTACCTCCCAAGACTTCTACCTAGCAAAGTGCTGGGTACCTGGTAGATGCTGGAGAAAGGCTTGTGGAATTATCTGGGAGAGAGAGAGAAAAGAAGAAGCCCTACAGCAACCACAGCAGCAGGAAGGACTCTGTCGGACCTGAGCAGTGAGCAAAATGCTCTAATCCAAAGGTGTCTCTAAGAAGGACCTAGACAGATGTGACAAAAGCAAAGGAAGCTGGGTGGTGGGGAAGCACTGGAAAATCACCTCCCCTTGTTGCTGCCCACTGCCACCAGACCTCAGGCTTCCAAATACCTCTTGGTTCATTCAAGCACCTGGTCTACCATCAACAGTAGTTGCTTAAGAACATAGCCTTGACATGGCATAGAAAAAAAAATGACCATCCACACTGATCGGAGACTATGCCTCATAACCATCATAACCTCATAACTCTAGATGTCAGCACTGCCCTTCCCACAATCTGTTTAAGTTTGGGAGCAAAGCAACACAATGGAAAGATGGCTGAAGTGAGAATCGGGGCTCTGGTGTCCCATATGACACTGTCACCAAGCAGCTGAGAGAAGGTAGTCAATTCTGTTTAACCTCTCTGGGCTTTGCCAACCTTATGTATAAAATTAAAATACTGGACTAGATTATTTCCAGAGGCCCTTCTTTGTTTCGGAAGCAGTGAGGCAGTGAGATCCCCAAGCCCTCTTAGGAAGTGATGACAAAACAAGGCAAAGAGCGAGACCACAAGGCAACAGGGACTCTGAGGCCTACCACCAGTCCAGACACAGTTTGCTTTGTGGCTCCCTCCAGTCCACTTGCCCTCTCTGGTCCTCCACAGAATTAAAAAACAAGCAAATGAATAAAGAAGTCTTTGTAAAACTTTTCAAGTTCACCTTCACTCCTACAGGGATACGTGGGGTTTAACTCACTCTACCCTTCTCCAAGAGCAAGATAGACTGGAGAAGTGCTAAACAAGTTTCACCAAATGAGCGCTAGGAGGTTTTAAGAAATTTAATCAAATTAGTAGGAAGTAAAAGAAAAACTGTCTCAATGTTCTTAAATACCAGAGTTTGCCACCGGGGACTTTCTGAAATAATATTTTGCCTTTGAAATTATATTGGGTCTTAACTTTTAAAATTTCAATCCATCCCAAGATTAACACCAATAAAAATGCTGGCCAGCTGCTTTCCCACCTCCCAAAGCCCTTGTCTCTCTTCCCAACTCCCTATCACCACCCACTCCCCTCACCCACCTCTCCCTACTTCTGTTGCTGATGTCAGCAGAATACCTCTGCAGCCCAGGCAAAGCTTTTTTTCCTTAGCAACACAATTTCAAAAGCCCAGGCATGCTTGTTACCTAAAGACCTTCTAGCTAGACTCCCCTTTGACATCAGTAGTATGTCAGTCTAACCCAAATATGTGTGCGACACCAGTACAATTTAATTACAAGACCACGACTGTCAGGTTGTGCCAATCTGTTTAGTTTAAGAAGGAATGATTCTGAAGAGGCCGAGTAAGTTTGCAGAATTGCTGAGCTGAATGCAGCTGCTTTCCATGGGGATTTTCTCCGAAGGAATAGAAAAAATGATAAAAATATAAGCCTGGTGCCTCTCATAGAGGAAGGAAATGATATTCAAGGAAAAATGCAGAGAAACTTTAGGACTCAATCTTCCATGTTCCAATGGTAACATATTTAAGTACAATATCTAATGTTAATAGCACAGAAGAGATATAGAAGACACTCACTTGGTCCAGGCTATAATAGTAAAGAAATAAAAATAATAGGAATGGACTGCATGTGCTCCATCTGAGCCCTTCTCGAAATTTCTCGGGGTGAGGCAAAACTACCTCTTTTCCTTTCTTAAAAAAAAAAAAAGTTCTCATCAAGATGTCCTAGTTACTTTTTTTTTTTAATTTTGGTTTCTTAAATGACATTCCATCCTCATGCCAGTAATATTAACATAAGCAAAGGGAAGTGGAAAGTGAAGGACATTCATGAACCCGTTCTGCAAACAATCGCGCTGGGATCAGATCTGTGCTTGGTGGATGAGAAGGACTGGGGCCCTGAATTACTCAGATAACAACCTGCATTCTCCTCTCCCTTTGCTGTAGAGACAAAGCCTGTGCAACCAACTTCAGGTTCAGCTACTTTAGTGAAAAGGCTTTATAGGGTTATCTTCTAACAAGCAGGTCTCTAGTCTGATGTTCCTGGTAAGTGTTTCTTTAAAACGGAAGATTTTAGGACTATAAAATAGGAAAGGAAGGGGGAAAATAAACAAAGAGAAGAGGAAACCGGAACTTGGCACTAGGTTGATTGTGTTCCTAACTACCACAGAGAGGCTCCGAAGGGCTTTTTCTCCCTAATGAATGAAAATGCAATTTGGTCCTCCATTCCTCAGTTTGGCCGCATTTGATGTATTTTATTCTAATTCTTACTCAGAGAACCTTTTCCCTCAAACACTACAGGCCTCTCTGGTCCTCCCCATCTCACAGAGTCTCTAGAGAGGACAAGAGAAAAAAATAAACCGAGTTGGCGATGAGGCTGGGGGAATATGGAAAATTGCATCCCAGTCCTGAATCTTACCTGCATTTTTCCAAAAGGAAGAAGAAAGGGGGCCAAGGGACGGCTGGAGAAGGAAAAAAGCCCGAGCCCTGGACACAGGGTGTCCAGTCCGTCAAACTCCCGTTCAAGACAAGCGAATGTGCCCTTTCCCCTCCAAAATCGTTTTTAAAATTCAACCCTCAACTTTCAAAAATCTGTCTCTAATTTCAAACTCAAATAAGCGCACAGCATGGTGGCTTTTGTTTTGTTTTCTTCTCCCCAACTCCTCCCTGCGATTGCATAACAAAAGTGTCTAAATTCACACCATCTGGCCGGTAAAGACACTGGCCCCACTGCCCGGCTGGCCCATCTGATTAGGACCCCGTCTAGCCTGCGCCTTGTGGCGAAAAGTCACAGCTGTGGGGTTTGCTCGCGCTCAATACAGCTCTGTTATTAGCCAGCTGTAGGCCTTGAGACGACTTCTGTTCAAATTATAATATCTTTTAACCCTCTGAGCATTGAGGGCACAGGGCTGGCTGGCAGCAACATAACAACTAGATTTCTCCTTGCTAATAATTGGCAAAATGAACTAAAGCAGGGAAGAGAGGAGCAGAGACAACTGGGAGAGGGAGAAAAAGTTATTCCTAAAGAGATTTATTTTGTTCCCTCTGAAAGCTCAATGCCAATTTATGAGCTTTTTTTTTTCTCCTAAGGATTACAGAACATAAAACCATTCAAGAAAATTCTCAGGTATGCCCAAGACCAAACGGAATGAAGAGTGGGCAATAACCCCTCAGAACAGCTCATCTGATTCATCCTTCAATCACTGACTGCTCTCCCTGGCCCCTAAAATGTGGGAGAAGGAACTTTTTTCCCTTATGGACAATCAATCAGCTCTGACTGACAAATTGAGATCTTCCCCTCTGGTTACATCCAATATTTGCCATCACCCCAACTATCTCCCAGCACACACACACACACACACACACACACACCATACACAGTACTCATCCAATGGATCATTTATTTATCCATAATTAATATTTGTTTTAAACTCTAGTTTGGGTAGGAAAATCACAGAACATCTTCCCAGGTCTCAGAAGCAGAGAAGTTACACTACATTAAATTTTTATATTGTGTTACTAATGCAGACTAAACTAGAGGCTTTAAAAATTGATGCTGTTACTTAAACAGCATAAAATGAGGAGGATTTGATTGGGCTTAAAAATAAAAATGTCAGCCTTAACTACAGCTGGATGGGGCGTGCGAGTGTTATTTAAAGTGATAGGTATAATTTGTCAGACAATGGGCCAGTTTGGGGGTTTGTTTTCCTTTCTTTTAAGAAGATAATCTCTCCAAACAAAGACATTTAAAAGTATAAAGAGGGATAAAAAAAAAGTCATTCAATTACCCAATCAAATCAAAGTGTTCTATTTAATCTCAGGTATTACATGCAAGCTTTGCTTGGTTGCATTTCCTTTTTGAAGGAATCTATCAGGCACCCTGGGATAATGGAGTAGCTATCTGCTCACTCCATTACCCATGGCCTCTCCCAGCTACTCAGGCAGGAAAGCGCCATTCCCCTCCGCTGAGGCCACGGGCAGAATTGAACTTTGCATTTGGCAAAGCTTGTTTTTCTAATACTTGGTCAAAACCAAAACAAACATGGCTGATTGTTATGGTTTCTTTCTGACTGGGTTGGGAGGGAGTCCAGGCAGCTGGGAGCTGCCCATAAAACAGTCCAAACTAAATCAGATGGCCTACAATTATCCAAAACTAGCAAGTCTGGAGCTGGTGGACATTCACTGGGACAACAGCAGAGTAAGGAAGAACTGAGGCTTTCTCTCCCATCCGAGATTTGGGAGGAAGAAAAACGTGTATGACCTTGACATTTAAATGTTTATAGTCAAATAGCCGCCTCTTTCCAGAGTTTCCGTTTCTCCTTTGCTGTGGTGGGTCCCCCATACTCAATCGTTTGTTGAAAGGATGGATAATTAAGTGTGTGGATGAATTTCTTCTAATTTTTAATTATCTTCTAGTCAAGCAGAAGAAGGGACTCAAATGGAATGACTGGTCTTGGAAAAGAAGATGGGGGAGAATGCAGGGATCTGAGGAGACTGCGCCGCTCACAACTTGATGCTCAGAATCCAACTGTTGCTCTGGACCCCCGTAATGAGGTCGTCTCCCCGCCTCTCCCACTAGTGGTCATCGGGACTGCTCTTTCTCTCTGGTAGTTTCTCCTGACCTCAGAAACTCCCCTGACAAGGGAAATCATCAGAGAAGCGACATCCCCAGAGGAAGGAAACCCTTCTGCATCACAGAAAGGTGGTTGGGCGTGGGGATTCACCCTTGGGTAGTTCCTCTCCCAGACTGCAAGTCTTTTCCAGTGCTTTGACACCACACTCCACAAGTAGCCCCTCCTGGAAATCTACTGGGAGCGGGCAGAACAGCAGGAACCTAGCAGTGTGGACCTCCGGTAGAGTCCCAAAGTCTGCAACCCCAAACTTGGCCAGGGGGCTGCCTGGCCCCTCCCTGCGCTGCCACTGACTGCTGGGCAACAGAGAAGTTCCTCTTAACAGACGAAACTCCTGAGATGCCAGGGGGTTGAAATCCTGAGTAGTTCTGGGTTTCCTTTTGGAGTCCTAAGGGATATGCTCTAAGAATCTGGCCTTTAAGGGGGAGTTCTGGCAGATCAGCCCCCGGAGTAAGGCCTCCCTCCCTCAGAGCCATCACTCCTGAAAGTCAATGCCTGGGAGGCACGCAAGCCAGCCAGCACAGCTCACCTGTCCTGCTTTCCAGCAAAGCCCGAAGGAAAAAGCGACACTTACCTGCACATCACTTCATGGGTCAGGAGAACGCGGCACATTTCCGGATTCTTATTTTGTCCCTCGTAAGCTATGGGCTGCAAAGGAGTGTGGGGAGTTTGTGGGGAAGCAGGAAGGGAACACATGAGGGCAACGGAGAGACAAAGGAAAGGGGACTTCAGAACAAGCACAGAATTGGTTTTTCCCCCTCTGCCCACTACTTCATTAGGAGTTAGCACAGAACCTGAGCTGCGGCCTGATTAATTCAAGTGAAAGAATAATAGAGAAGCTTGCCCTAGTGAGGACATATTTCCTGCAAAAGGGAATGTTTGGGGGGATGGGATCTCCCACCAATTGCTTCCTCTCTTCACCCCTTTTCTCCCCTACCCCCAACCCCAACCAGAAAGAAAGAGGACACGGTGGGGACAGAGGGAAAAAATTGCTCTCCAGGTTGGACAAGTGCTAGTTGATGTGGAGAGGCATGTGAAGTCCGACCCAGGAAATCGTAGGGGGTGGGCAGAGGTGGGGGTCAGGGATGCCCAAGGGAAGAGGAGACGGGCAGCTGGCTCACCTGCTTGGTGACTGAGTCGATGAGCCTGACGTATAGGTCCTGCTCCGTGCGGACGCCTGTGGGAGAGGGGTGGGGGAAAGAGGTAAGGGCCACAGAGCCGTTGGGGCACCCAAACCAGTCCCTGCTCAGGAGGATGGAAGTCCAGGCAGCAGCCCCCGGCTCCCGCCCGACTTGGGGCAAGCACTTGGGCTGTGCAGTCCTGGGGGCAAAGACCACGCACTCGTCTCTGGCCCTGCCTGAGCCTCCTGCAGCCTCCCACAGCCCTGCATTCCCTGGTTTGGAGGCTGACCACAAGCAACTGCGACGTGGTCAGCTGCCCTCCTAGCAAGAGAGACGTGTGGGCACCACCAACACTATGCACTTACCATTGCTGTAGAGGAGCTGTAACTTATAGTGGGTGCCATTGTTGGTCTTCTCGTTGCCTTGTTCCTAAAAAGATAGGCAGTGTTCGAGTCCTTTGCCTTCCAGCACCCCCACCCAGTGAAGGAAAAACTAGAGAGCATGCCCCACACGGCCTCCCACCGCCTTTCCTGTACTCACTCCTCAGCTTTGAACAACCCCGTGCCCAGCCCCAGGTCAAAGGGCACTAGCGTCTGCCCTGGGCCAACCTCTGAAACTTGCTATGGCTCTGGCCACTTGACCCTGGGCCACCCCTCTGTCCCTCCTCCTTAAAAATGTCCTCAGAAGTGTGACCCCCCCCAGGAGCTGACAATAGGACACCCCACCAAGGATGCCTTTAAACCGGTCCCACCCAACCCAACGAGGCTCTGTCCCTCCTTAAGAAGTCCCAAGGCTTCCCTTGGCAGAAAGATGCAGGGACCTGTCCTTTGCAAGGGCAGCATTTGGCTCTATCTTGCCAAGACTGGAGCCTCTGGGGCCACAAGTTCAGGGACCAGGGCCCAGATTCAAGGGACCTTGAATCCAGGGACCTCAGGAAGCTCTTGCCCTAAAGCTCCGAAGACCCAGAGAGGGCAAAAGACTTTCCTTTTGTCACATGTCCATTTCATCTGAGATCGAATACAGCCCCCAAACTCGAGCCTGGGTCAGCATGGACACCGACTGGGGAGCGAGAGTGGAAAAGTGGGCTCAAAACGGGGAAGGCGGGCCAAGACTGGGCTCTAGGTCTCCATTCCGCGGGCGCTGGCAGGTGCAAAATAACAATAAAATAAAATGAAAGAACCCAGGGAAGGACATGCTCTGGTCTGAAGGGCATTTGCTCCACGGTCAGCCCATGTGCAGGCTCTGCTAATGACCCAGAGGCTGGGTTCGCACAGCCGCCAGCGCCCCCGAAGCGAGGAGGTACCTGAAATTGACTGACTCTGAGGCTGGGGCCAGAAGCCTCGATTTATCATTCCTGATAATATGAGTGGAAAGGTGTCTCAAGTGACAGATGGAATCTTTAGTGCTTTGCAAGGAGGTTGTTATCAGGCCGTGAGGAGAAGAGGGGAACCTCGCTTACTTTGTCGTTCTCCACAAAATCAACGAAGGCTGTGCGCTCAATCTCCACCGGCTGCCCCTGCCTGTCATAGAGCGCCAGAACGAAGTGAAAGAAGTTGGATTTCCTCAAGTTGGAGGGAGGCTGCTTCTCAAAGTGGGCCCGGGACAGGGCGACTCCGCTGAGCAGGAAGAGACACGGGGGACACCAGACAGAGGGAAGGAGAGAAAGACACCATATTACCAACGTGCCCACACAAATACCACCGGGTGGGGGGTTGTCAAGGGTTCTGGTCCCGGGTCCAGAGTTCTGGGCCCCTCAGATCTTTTTGCAATTCAGAGTAAGAAAAGGAGACGCTTTCGAGTAGTTGCAGGGGCCACAGGGGTCGGCTAATGGGACCACCGCCCGGGTACACTGCCACCACCGGCTGTTCCAACCTCCGAGGCATCCCAGCGCTCTGCAGCTCACAGTCTGGACTTTACTGGAGACTGAAAGATCCTCAATGCGGACCAAGGCCCCAAACAACCCCAAAGGAGGCAACCCCAGTCTTATCCCCATAGGGCCGTCCCTATCTTCACCCTCAGGTAGAGCCCCTACCTGGATCAGGATTTGGAACTAGGCCCCCGGGATTAGAGCAATAAATGCCTCCTTACTTTTGAAGAAGCGACCCTTTCCCTTCATCTTCACTGGCGCTAACTGACCTATTGCTACTGGTCACTACGCCTTCCTTGCTCTCTCCAAAAATTGGTGGGTGGGGAACCCTCTGGGGCCGGGCAGAAAACCCAGGGCCCAAGCCTCAACCTACAGGGAAAGGCCTCTCCTCCCGCTTCCCTCGCTCTTCCGAAAAGTTGCTCCTCGGACAGTGGCAGAGTGGAATCCCCAGGATCAAGGATCGCGGGCCACTGCGGACGACGTGATACTAGGGACCCCGCCCCCAGAACTGCTGCGCTTGGAGAAGGCAAAATGTTATTAAGAGGCGGAGAGCGTCCTCGCCTGGGGCCCGGGGACCCCTGCTTAAGCTGCATCTCCTGGCGGCGCCAGCCAAATCCGCTGACCGCGAAACCCATGTTGGAGGACCCGGGAGGCGCCCTGGAGCGTTTTGAGTGTGTGCACACACCTCCCTGCAGACCTGTCATGGCCGGGGACAAACTAGCCGCCAGATCACATTTAACAGAAGTCTCAGGGCCCAGGCGAGCGCGCAGATGGCCAGGGCTGCCCCGCGGCGCTGGGATCTCTGGGCCTCGTACCCCAGGGCGCGAGCACTTTCACTCTTCCGAATGGCGTAAAATTCTGGCCAGAGTCCGTCACTCAGGCTGCGTATTCTAAGTTTAACAATTATTTGATCCGAGTAAAGGAGGAAAGTAGGGTAGGTGTCTTTAAGGTGCTTGACTAAGGAAATGCGCTTCGGAGCCGGGTCTGCGAAGCTGCTTGATTTCCCTCCGCGGAAGCGCTGAGAGTCCCCAGACCCAGGCGGAGAGCCGCCTCTGGCGTGTGCTGTCTGCCTGGGGGTGGCGGGGGGATAGGAGCGCCCCGGGCTCCTGAAGAAGGGAGGGAGCCGAGGCCGCCCCGGTCTCCTCTCCTCCAAGGGTGGCGGCTGGTTCGCTCTACCCGGGACACCTGGAGATGTGGCCTGTCTGGGAAAGGAGGCATCTCTCTGCGTGATGTCAGGACTTAGAGAGAGATGGCTAGGAGAGAGGATAGGATGGCTGGAGTCGTGGGAAGAAGTTCGTAGGCTCTTTGGGGTTTGTGGGAGGGAGGCTGTCTTTCGAAGGCAAGGACGCGGAAACCATAAATCCCAGCTCAGTAGTGGTGATGAGGGAAAGGGACCAGAATGTCTTCGCAGGGTGGCACCCTAGACAAGGCGTTTACTATCTCAGCACGCGGGCGCTTAGAAACAAAGTCAACTTCAGTAACTAGCAAAACTAAAGCCTGCTGATGCCTGCGTTTGCCGCCGTCTCCTCTCCTCGCCTTTCTTCCTCTTCTGCGGCTCTTTCTACTGTTACTCCTTCGTCTTTCCTTTTTAATCTCTTATCTCCCCTCACTCCCTCTTCCTTAGGTCTGGTCCACTGTTTTATCTCCGCGCCTGGACCTCCAGCCTGCCCCCCGCCCCGGAGCTCCCGGCCGCTTTGCCTTCCCAGCAGCGGCTCCGGCCTCTCTCACTCCTCGCGTCGCCGCCGCCATCTGGCCGCGGGGCTTCCGGTCTTCAGGAATCACCCGGCAAGATGCGGGAAGAGAGGCGCTTGCGAGCGGCGGGGCGAAACCCGGGAGGCGCGGGGAAGCCCGGCTCTCCGGCGGCCGCCGCTGCCAGCTCGCGTCCTCCCGCTCCGCTCCCGGCTGGGCCCGCATCGCAGGACTAAGGGCTGAGCCGCAAGGCGTTGGATGCCACTTTCTTATGTTTCTTCCCAAAGAGTGGTCTATGGGGAAGGAGTGGGGGAGAAACACAAACGAGGCAGTTCGGAAACTCGAGTGTTGGCTGCGGGGTAAGTGTCCCCCTAACTGCAGCGACCTGCTTGCCCTAGGTCCAGCTCCAGCGCGCGGGGCCAGGACGACAGATGGGGGGGGAGACAGAGGGGGCACACAGACAGACAGACGGTGAGAGCGAGAAAGGGAACGAAGAAAAGCCTTTAAGAACAGAATAATTGTGAGGCCGTATCATTACCTCTGCGCCGCGACATTGGCGTCCACCACGCCGACATTCCGGACCCAGGACCTGACCGAATCCATCTCGGCACCCAGCGATTTCTCTTTCAGAGCTGGTCCTCTTCCTAAAGTATCTTGAATCCCAAACATTTAAAAAGTCTGGTCTACTGTCGCTTTAAAAATACGAGTTACAACACTGTCCCTACTGTTCCCAATGCTGTCACCAAACACCAAAACGTCTCCTCCAAAGCAATCCAAGAAAGGGGATCAAGAGCCGAAGTTTGAGTCTCTCTTGGGGGGGGAGGGGCGGTAAAAAGAGATGACCCGTCCTTTGCTTCGCGCGCTAGGTGCGGGCTGATGTAGTTAAAGTTTGCTATTTATGCCCCGCAAGTTCAGATCTGCCGCCTCAGGGCCTCCGTCCTAGGTCGCTCGCATCCTTCCAGCTGCAGCGCTGCCTCCAGAAAGTGATCACAAATTAGAAGCATCACCTGTTCTGGGAGAAACAGGAGGAGATTGATGGCTGCCTAATCGCTCCCCTTCCTCCTGGTCCCCCCTCCCTGCTCCTCCCCACCGCTCGAATTTAGAAAAAAAAAAAAAAATCCCCAACAGGATCAGTTGTAAAAGGAAGGGAAAGACCCTGAGCGGAGAGGAGGCGGTGGCTGCGAGCACCGCGCAACCGGGCTGCTGCGGAGCGCGGGCCCCATGAATGGGTTACCACGGCCGCAGCCGCGGGAGGCGGAGCCGCGGCCCGATAAGGAGCCTCATTTGCATGGACGCTCGGGATTGGCCGGCGCCGGGCAGGCCGGGCCGACGTCCTCCGGCGGCGCGCGCCACGCTCGGCGTTGCTGGGAGTCCGGGAGGTGAAAGGGGACAGAAAGCTGTGGACACTGCGTCCTTCCCCGAACCCGGTGTGCGTGCGTGGGCTGGGGCCCCCAAATCTTGAGCTTAAGCCGAGTAGTGGGGCCCTGCAGGTTGGGATGTGCCGGGTCAGTTTGGTCGCGGGAGCGGGAAGCCTCCGCGGATCTCCCCACTAGATGCAAATTTTTGTAGCCTGCGGGGAGGCATATTCATTCTTATTCTCGGGACTTGAATCTGTGTGCATGTTTGTGAAGAAGCGGGGAGTGTGACCACATGTACTTATGTTTTGTGCAAACGTTCCCCAAAGCAACCCAGTGCCCTGAATGGCTCTCCCCAAGTCTGCTGGAGTTTCGTGGTGACACTCAGATTTTGTGTGCGGTTTACAAGTTGTTGAGAGAGGAGGATATATGAATGAAAGCAGCAGGGTGGGGGACAAGCAAGGCTCAAGTGCTATTCAAATAAATAGAGTGTCACGGAAAACGGTCACGAAGCTAAGGAAAATACCCCCGGGCAGACACGAGCCGCAGTCGCACCCGTGCAGAGGAGAGCTTGCTGACAGCTCGTGGTTCGCTGAGCGCGAGAGCTTCCCGGCGTTGTCCCGGAGCCCCCCATTCCACCCCACTCCAGTTCCCGAAGCCCGGGGAAGCCAGCAGAGGAGCCGCAGGGAGGCAGCGGGGAAGTCGCGGAAACTTTGCCCGCCGCGCGCGGTCGCTGCGTTGCTGCCCACGGGCTGGTGGCCGGGAGGCGGCGGCGGCGGCTCAGCCAAACAGCTGAAACCCTAGACGGCTTTTTAACTATGCCGGGCAGCTCGCGGTGCCTATTAAAAATCCTCCTGGCTGGGTGTTATTTTCTTGCTTCTCCTTTTGTATTCTGATCTGCGCATAGATCTGCTGCTGAAATCTAGAACACCAGCGCGAAAACAGATTTGAAGACAATGAATGCAAATCTGTGCTCAAAGACCATCTGCCATGGAGGAGACAAATCAGCTGTTCCACAGTTCGAGCGACTGCGCCCGAGCCTCCCGGCTTCATTACTGAGAGGGCCTTGGCTAAAGCCTGGATTACATTCAGGAGACTTTCCCGCCCATTTAGAACTCAAATTTGAGCGTGAATTGACTCTCGACCAGATCCCTTAGGTGTAGGTGAGCGCTCAGAAATGAACTGCGAGAGTTTGCCGCTAGAGGACACAGCGCCTTGCAACTCGTTCGCCAGAGCGGACTGGAAGCTCGCACTTTCAGAAAATGCTGCTCTCTTGAGAGAGGGACCGGTCTGCGCCTCTCCTCTACCCAAGAGGCAAACCGCGACCCTAGACTGCGCCCGCGGATCGCGCTCAGGATGCGCAGGTCTCTACTGCAGATATTCACTGGAAAACAATGAGGAGGGGATGGGGGAGGGTGAGCGAACCCTTTATGTACAAATCCGGGGTCCGGGGATTGGGGTAGTTAATTTAGGGGGCGGAGAAGGTGAAACCCCCGCCTCTGGGTTGTGCTGATTGTGGCACTGCGACCCCAGGGCTCCGGCGTGGTCCTGTTGGACAAAAGGGAGCAATGAAGAAAGACTGGGGGCCGGAATATGGCACGGGACTGTTGTAAAAACAAAGATAGGAGTTGTCCATAGAAAGAAGGAGGGTGGAAGAGAAATTTGTAGGATTGAAACTTCTACTCTGTTTCAAACTGGCAATTCTCTATTATATGCTGGCTTCATGGATGTTTCGGTCCCTGCAAACACTAAGCTCTCAGCGTCTTCTACCCTGGCCCGCTCTCTTTTAAATCTCTCTGAACCTAAATCACCCACCCCCATTCTCATCTGCGGTCTGTGCCAAGCGGAGCCGATGCCTTCGGTGGCGGCGGAGAGTGTGGAACAGCCCTTGAGTCCTTCAAGATGTGTTCATGAGCCGGGAGATTTTTTTTCTAGGGGCCTCTGATCTGCTACACCTCCACGCTGCCCAAGAGAGGTACTGAGCGCAGTCTGAGGGACGGCGAGGCAGCCGTGGGCCTGAGCCTGGCGTGACAGCCTGGCTCTCAGGTCCGGAGTA
>ML103278.1:3255-38481 GCA_003697995.1 Taxidea taxus jeffersonii
CTTTCCCTGATATTTTGTATGCAATTTGTTCTGTTTCCTCTCTCCTTCTCTCTCAGTGTGTAGAAAATCATTTTTCTCCCCAGCCTTTTGAGATATCACACATAAAGCTCTTCATCTAGTGTTCTGGGCACTGGGGACGCCAGTCAACAAACTCATGTTCTTCTGTTTGGGGACATTTCTTTGCATTTTTTTTCTTTATAATTTCCTCTCCTCTCTTTCCTTTATCTCCGTCTGGAATTCCTTGTATTCAGCCTGTGACATACGGTACAAATCTGTTAATGTTCTCATCGTTACTATTTTTCATTTCTTTCCTGCTCTATTTTCTGGAAGATTTCTTCCATCTTATCTTCCAAATATTCGATGGAGCTTTTCATTTCTATCATACTTTTTATTTCCCAAAAACTATTTTTTGTTCTCTGAATGCTCTTTTTCTTTCTTTCTTTCTTTTTTTTTTTTGTTTTATTTATTTATTTGTCAG
The DNA here is from genome assembly GCA_003697995.1 of Taxidea taxus jeffersonii. Lineage (NCBI taxonomy): Eukaryota > Metazoa > Chordata > Mammalia > Carnivora > Mustelidae > Taxidea > Taxidea taxus. Next base: position 3,734 of record ML103278.1, read on the forward strand.
AGAATGAGAGAGAGGGAGAGAGCAGCAGGCAGAGGGAGAAGCACACTCCCCACTGAGCAGGGGCCCTAATGTGGGACTCGATCCCAGGACCCTGAGATCACGACCTGAGCTGAAGGCAGAGGCTTTAACCCACTGAGCCACCCAGGCACCCTGAAGGTTCTTCTTAAATAATTTCCTGTTCTTTTTGTTCTTGTGTCTGAGGTTTTCCTTGACTGTTCTGCTCATATGTAAGAGTGGGGACTAAAAAGGTATTTGGAGTCTCTGAGCACATGACCGGGCTTTCACCAAAGGGGATGCGGCTGAGCCATTTGCTGGGAGAACCTTCCAAGTCAGTGTCCTGGTGTCTTTCCTCCTGGACTGGCCACCCTGTGCAGGAACAAGAGAGAAGCCTGCCCAGGGGGCTGCCCTGTTCTAGAAGTTGGATCAGGAAGAAGGCTAGGGCTGTCAACAGTCTGTCTTATCTGCTCAAATGCCCTGTTTTCTGGATGTCCCTCCTTGCTCAGGGGGCCTGGGACCCTCCTTCTATTCCCTCTTGTTTCTGCTGGGGTCAGGGGATGGGAAACAGGATTGGTCGGCCTCTTAATGCTTCCAGAAAGACTCCTGGTGCCATCCATTCCCAAGGCAGTTCCCAATCCCATCGCCGACTTAGAGCTGCTTTCTTGAGGGCAGTTCTCACCTGTCCGTCTGTTTTTCCAGCTTTCGAACTAGTGATGTGCGTCCTCTCCCATATCCCCCCTCCTCGTGCGCGCATGTGTTTTTAAAGATCCTCTTCCCCGGGACGCCTGGGTGGCTCAGTTGGTTGAGCGGCTGCCTTCGGCTCAGGTCATGATCCCAGCATCCTGGGATCGAGTCCCGCATGGGGCTCCTTGCTCGGCGGGGAGCCTGCTTCTGCCTCTGCCTCTGCCTGCCTCTCTGTCTCCCTGTGCTCGCTTGCTCTCTCTCTAACAAATAAATAAAATCTTAAAAAAAAAAAATCCTCTTCCCCATCTTGCATAGGGAAAAAGTAGATGCAGGAGGGAGGGAGCCAAAGTTGACGCATCCCCATCTCTCCCCGGAAGCCATCATTGTCTTGATCATTGTCATGGACGCCCCTGCTGGCCTCGGAAGTCGCACACCAAGCGGGGAACATGGACATTCAGGGTGAGGGACGGAGCCAGGATTTATTCCAGGGCTACCTGTCATCCAGGTCCAGCTCCTGGCTCCCAGAGTGACCTCTCCTCCCTGCCTGAAACGCGGACAAGCCAGAGTCCTGGGGTCAACTCCCAGAATCCCAGGGTCAGGGAGGCAGGAGGCAGGGCCAGGCACTGGACAAACAGATCAAAGGTGAGACTCGGTGCGGCTCCCGACCGGGCCTGGCCAGGTGGACGGGTTCACAATGAGGTGAGCGGGAGCCCCCCACGGTCTCCCCAGCAGGGGCGAGGGGTCAGAACAGGGCCCTCACCCTCTGCCGCTGCCCTCAGGCTGCTGGTCTTCCTGGGCTTGCTGTGGGGCTTGGCCGCCGCACCCCCGGGCCCACAGTGGCCTGAGCCCGTGTTTGGGCGCCTGGTGTCCCCTGGCTTCCCCGGGGAGTACGCCAACAACCAGGAGCGGCGCTGGACCCTGACTGCGCCCCCCGGCTACCGGCTACGCCTCTACTTCACCCACTTCCACCTGGAGCTCTCCTACCTCTGCGAGTATGACTACGTCAAGGTGCCACCAGCAGGGGGGAGACCGGGACCTTCACGAGGGCAGGGGGACGGGGACCTCTGGGAGCAGGGTCTGGCCTCGGAGGGAGGGGAGGCGGGCCTTGCGTCTCGCCCTCCCTCCCTGTGACTCCAACCCTACAGCTGAGCTCAGGGACCCAGGTGCTGGCCACGCTGTGCGGGCAGGAGAGCACGGACACGGAACGCGCCCCCGGCAATGACACCTTCTACTCGCCCGCCTCCAGCCTCGACGTGACCTTCCGCTCTGACTACTCCAACGAGAAGCCGTTCTCGGGCTTTGAGGCCTTCTATGCAGCAGAGGGTGAGGCGACGGGAGGCTGGAGTGGGGAGACACGACATGGCCCGTCTGCCCCCGGGGGTGACTCAGTCTCAGGCCAGGCCAACTCTCCCTTCGGTCCCCTCACCTCCCTGAGGCTGGGTTCCTGCCAGACTAGCGGGCAGGGAGTCCACACCCCCATCCACCACCAGCCCCAGCGCAAATATCAGTAATGGCCATGACCCCCCCCAGCGGAGCCCGATGGTGTGTGGAGGTGCTGAGCGGGGGACGGGCTGAGCCCAGGATATACTCCTGGGGCGCCCCCCGACTCCCATGAGGCTAGGGCCCAGGGAGTCCACCTCTGGATGGGAAGGGCAGCCCCACCTGCCTGAGCCCCACTGAGAACCTGCAGCCTGGTGCTCCCCATGCGCGGTGCTCCCCATGCGTGGTGCTCCCCATACACGGGCTTCGAGTGGAACACTTGATGTCAGAGAGGGGCTCCTGCAGGGACCAGCTGTGTGACCCTGGGCAGGTGGCCGCACCTCTCTATGCTCCTCAGGAGTCAGCAGCAGGGTTTGCTGGAACGTGGGTCACAGCCCTGCCTGGGGTTCGACAGCTGGCCGCACCAGCCGGGGAACTTTGAGCGGACACCTAACCCGTCACTCGTTCGGAAAAGGGGGCACTGACATCCACCTCCAGGCGTTCTGAGGAGGTCGTCATGCCCCTAGGCCTGTTCAGTACTCAGCCGGGCCCCAGCCACCTCCAAACATGGGGCTCCTCTTGGGTCAGCCACGACGCTGTCGGCTCCCAGGCCCCCAGACCGCCTCGTCTCCCGCCCTCTGACCACCGGCCTGACCCACTCTTCCCCCAGACATTGACGAGTGCCAGGTGCCCCCGGGACAGGTAGCTCCCTGCGACCACCACTGCCACAACCACCTGGGTGGCTTCTACTGCTCCTGCCGCCGGGGCTACGTCCTCCACGAGAACAAGCGCACCTGCTCAGGTGAGCGGGGCTGGGGAAGGTGTGGAGCGGACCTCGTGCCCAGCCCAGCACCCCCTGGCCCAGAATACAGCCAGCTCCTAAAAGCCATACGTGCTCTGCCCAGGGGTTGGAGGCATGGCCCTTGGCCTACTGTGCCCTGTCCCCTCCTGCCATCTGTCCACCCATTCACACTCCATACTCCCTCCCCCGTTCCAGCCCGGGCTCCCTCTCTTGGGTCTTCAGCCCATCACTTGGATCACGTGTGCTGGGCCCCCGCTACGTTCCTCCCTGTCTGGGCTCTGGGCGCCTGCTACAGGCACCTCGCCCTCCTTGGGCTCCCAGGCTGGAGGAACGGGGAACATTGGCCCGGTTCACACAGGCTTCCCTGCATGAAGCTTCCCGGCAGAGGGCAGGGCGTGCTCAAAGTGGCTGGATCCCCAGCAGGCCGACGCCTTTGGCCTCTACTTCCCCCTTCTCCGAGCTAACCCAAGGGTGCCTGGGGAGTGGGCAGCCCCAAGGCTCAATGCTGCCCCTGCCTCCCCCTGCTCCGTGTCTCTCGCCTAGTGGCTCTCCCTGTCTCTCTGTTCTCTCTTCCAGAGCAGAGCCCCTAGCCTCACCTCTGGCTCCGGTCTGGGTCAGGCCAAGATGGCCACTGCCTGCCACCCCCAGTCCACCCCATCCTCCCCTCCGTGGACCTAACAATAAATCGGCCTGCACCCTCACCTACTGCTTCGTGTCTCTTGGGTGGCACGGTGGGGGGAGGGCAGCAGTGTGCCCCCTAGCCTCCTCCCCTCCCTCCCTCCCCTCATCACAGCCTGGATGAACCCTAGCCGATGGGAACCCCCTCCATGGGGCCACTGGCCCATTTGCCAAAAAGGCTTGCCCACCATCCCCCATCCATTCTGAAGACAGGGCACTGAGGCCCAGAGAGGGACAAGGGCTTGCCCGGGTTCACACAGGGAGACTGAGCTCTCTCACTCCCCCACCAGGTCCCCAGGGGCTGAGCTGGAAGCATCCTTGGACCAGTTCCTGTTCAGGGGACCACTCCTGTCCCAGCTGTGCTGGGCTGGAGGAGCCTCACCCAGAGTAGAGAGGCCCAGGGAGATGGCCATTGATGGGCATGCTGGTCCCCCACGTCCAGGGGCTGTTCCCTCTGCCCCGTGGGGAGCAGGCACATGGAAGAAGGCAGGCTGTGCTGGGACCCCTCACTTCTGGAAGCCTCCCAGCTCAAATGCCCTCTGCAGCCTGGGGTGGGGATGGGATCAGCCTCCTGTGGCTGATGCGGAAGCTCTCTCTGCAAGGGCACGACCAGCTGGCCTGGTGGGGAAAGAGGGCACCAGACACACTTTTGATAAGTGAACTTGAATTTCCCTCAACTAACCCCCAGGGCAGTGCCCAGACCCAGGCTAGGAGGGAAAAGTGGACCAAGGGAGGCCCCTCTGTTCCCCGTGGGGACTCAGGGAAGGCTCTACTGCTCCCAGCTGGGTGTGGGTGGGAGCCCCATGGTGGATGAATGTGGGAGTTGTTGGGTCAGGGCTGGCTGAGAACCCCTGTCTCCTTCCCCCTCGGTAGAATCTAACCTTGCTCGCTTCGTCACCCCCAGAGTCCTGACTCTGGCCCAGGACTCCCCAGGTCCAGGAGCCCCTGGGGGTGGGGGTGGGGCCGGAGGCTCTATAGTGAGGGCAGCCAGGGGGCGGAGCCAGGCTGCTGGGCCCCTGCTCACAGTGACCCGTCCTCTCTCAGCCCTGTGCTCAGGTCAGGTCTTCGCCAACCGGTCGGGGGTGCTCAGTAGCCCTGAATACCCACAGCCGTACCCCAAACTCTCAAGTTGCACCTACGGCATCCACCTGGAGGAAGGGTTCAGCATCATCCTGGACTTTGTGGGGTCCTTTGATGTGGAGACACACCCGGACATCAAGTGCCCCTACGACTCCCTCAAGGTCAGGTTCCTGGGATCTAGACCTCCTCTGACTCTGGCAGGTCCTGAGGTGACAGGGCGCCTTCTGCTTTCAGATTCAAACAGACAAGGAGGAATATGGCCCATTTTGTGGGACAACGTTGCCCCCTAGGATTGAAACTAAAAGCAATGCCGTGACCATCATCTTTGTCACTGATGAGTCGGGGGACCACACAGGATGGAAGATCCACTACACCAGCACAGGTGAGGGCGAGTACGTCTTGGATCCTGACAAGAAGCTCTTCCTGGAGTGCCAAGGAGTTACACTGGATGGGACTCTTCCTGGCGAGGTGGCCCAGGAAGTGTAGGGGAGGAGAAAGTTTCCTCAGCCCTCTAGGGTTCCTGGCCGGGGCTGAAAAGTAAACTGACAGGGACAGATCAACAGGAGAAAAACATCCACACTTATGTAATGTGAGGTCTACATGGCATGGGAGACTTCACAAGGAAGGAAAGACCCAGAGGAACAGTTAGGCTTGCGTATTTCTGTGTGGGGGTTTTGCAGAAGAGGAGACAGTCATGGGGAAAAATGACATGTTAAAGCAAGTGTTGTAAATGGGGGAAACTTAGCAAGGCCTCTTTCTTTGGATTCTTCTTGGCTCCCTTTGTCTTTGGAGATAAGGACGCTCCTTCCCTCCAGGTATAGGGAGGGCACCTGTCACGTGGCAGTACTCGAGGGTCTTCTGACTGTGATGGGGAAGAAGGGTGAGGGAGGGGGTGGAGGTCTGAGGGATCCCTTGTTTCTGTTTTCTCAAACTCCTTCAGCTTAAAATATTCAACATGCCCAGGTGCCATATTTTGGGGTAGTGTGTCCTGAACTCCTTCAGAGGACAAACCAGGTTTGAGTGGGGGTGGTCTGTGAGACAGTGGTCCCAAAGGGGAAATGCCAACCCACCCATCCCTATCTCTCTCTTCACTCCTCCTTCCCTCCCTCCCTTCTTCCATCCACCCATCCACTCAACCAGCCCTCCTTCCATCTGTAGGAGAGGAAAAAACAATTTTCCCTCAGCCCTCCTAAATTCTTGGCTAGGACCAAGAGACAGATCGACAAGAGAAAAACAAGCAAGTTTGTTTCATATGTTTCATGCATGCATGGGAGATTACCCACGGGAGAATGGGAACTTAGAACTCAAGACATCAGTACCATCTTCAGTTAAATACAAAAGAGAGGAGGACCTGGGGGAAGCCAGTATGGGGAGGTGCCCAAGACTGAGAAAAATATGGTAAACAAAATAAGGTTTGTTATACAGATAAAAGACATGCCTTCTCCAGGGACGAGTTTCTAGTGATTTAGTTGTCCTTCTACTGGAACAGAGAGGGAGACACTCTTTTTTTTTTTTTTAAGATTTTATTTATTTATTTGACAGACAGAGATCACAAGTAGGTAGAGAGGCAGGCAGAGAGAGAGGAGGAAGCAGGCTCCCCACTGAGTAGAGAGCCCGATGTGGGCCTCGATTCCAGGATCCTGAGATCATGACCTGAGCTGAAGGCAGAGGCTTTAACCCACTGAGGGTGCCCCAAGGGAGACACTCTTAATGGACATTTCTTTTGTGAATATGAAGTTCCCTTACAAAAGGAAAACTTCTACTCTGTTTTCAGAGCTTCTCCTTTGTCTGCTATTTCTGAAAATAATCAGCTCAAAATAATCCCCAAGCCAAGGAAGCATATTCTGGAGTGCCATATTCTGCCACCCTTTATATCCATCCATCAAAAACAAAATTCCACTGAGTAAATTTGAAGATCTAATCAGCTTTATTAAATGATTCATTAGTTGGGCAGCATCCCATCTACCAGGTGGAGGGGAGCTCTGAAGGGAGTTGTACTAAATGAAGGGTTTTCATGAAAGGAAGATGGGGCAAGAAAGATAATAAGCAAAAGGAAAGATTGTTCTAGGCAAGATCACCTTCTCCTAGGGGAAAGAGCATATCTCCCTACTTCTCCTGCCTTGACTTCATTCTTCTTTCCATCCATCCATCCTTCCTTCCTTCTATCCATCCTTCCTTCCTTCTAAAATCCTTCCTTCCTTCCATCCTTCCTTCCATCCATCCTTCCTCCCAAAACTAACCCTTCTTCCTCCCCTCCCTCTCTTCCTTCCTCCCTTCCATCCATCCTTCTTTCCTTTTATCCATCCATCCATCCTTCCTTCCAAAACCCACATTTCCTTCCTTCCTTCCTTCCTTCCATCCATCCTTCCTTTTTCCATCCATCCATCCTTTCATCCATTCTTCCTTCCTTCCTTCCATCCATCCATCCATCCTACCTATCCATTCATCCAAACTTCCATCTTTCCATCCGTCCATCCTTCTACCCATCCATCCTCCCATCCATCTTTCCCATCCATCCTTCCATCCATCCTTCCTTCCATCTATCCATCCATCTATCCTTCCATCCATCCTTCCTTCTAAAACCCTTCCTTTCTTTCTTCCATCCATCCTTCCTTCCAAAACTAAACCTTCCTCCTTCCCTCCCTCCCTTCCTTCCTTCCATCCTTCCATCTATCCATCCATCCAAACTTCCTTCCTTCCATCCATCTTTCCTTCCTTCTATCCATCCTTCCTTCTAAAACCCACCTTTCCTTCCTTCCTTCCTTCCTTCCTTCCACCCTTCTTTCTTTCCATCCATCCTTCCTTTTTTCTGTCCATCCATCCTTTCATCCATCCTTCCTTCCAGCCATCCACCCATCCTTCCATACATCCATCCTTCTATCTATCCATCCATCCAACATTCCTTCCTTCCATCCGTCCATCCTTCTACACATCCATCCATCCATCCATCCATCCATCCATCCTTCCATCCATCCTTCCTTCCATCCTACCTTCCTTCCATCCATCCACCCTTCCATCTATTCATCCTTCCTTCCTTCCTTCTAAAACTCTTCCTTCCTTCCATCCATCCTTCCTTCCAAATCTAACCCTTCTTCCTTCCCTCCTTCCCTTCCCTCCTCCCTTCCATCCTTCCATCCATCCTTCTTTCCTTTTATCCATTCATCCATCCATCCTTCCTTCCTTCCATCCTTCCATCTATCCATCCATCCAACCTTCCTTCCTTCCATCCATCTTTACTTCCTTTATTTCTTTACTTCTATCCATCCTTCCTTCCCTCCAAAACCCACCTTCCCTCCCTCCCTCCCTCCCTTCCTTCCTTCCCTCCTTCCTTCCATCCTTCTTTCCTTCCATCTATCCTTCCTTTTTTTCCAATCCATCCATCCTTTCATCCATCCTTCCTTCCAGCCATTCAGCCATCCATTCCTCTATCCATCCTTCTTTCCATCCATCCATCCATCCATCCTTCTATCTATCCATCCATCCAACCTTCCTTCCATCCATCCATCCTTCTACACATCCATCCTTCCAATCCATCCATCCTTCTACCCATCCTTCCTTCCTTCCATCCTACCTTCCATCCATCCATCCTTCCATCTATCTTTTCATCCATCCATCCTTCCTCCCACCTATCCATTCTTCCTTCCACCTTTCCTTCCTTCCTTCCACCCATCCATCCATCCATCCATCCATCCTTCTCAACCATCTATCCAGGAAGCTCAGAGCTCAGGTTTGAGTGTTAGACTGCCTAGATTTATGCCCAGGCACAAACCTGTTTCCTGGCTATGTGACAATGAACCTCTCACATAAATTTTCTGAACCTTAATGTCCCAATTATTCCAATTAAGGACAATGTCTCCTTCAAAAGGTGTCGATTGGTGGGCTAATATAGAGAAAGCATTGGGTGCAGGGTGGGGCATAGTGGAAGTGGTAATTGGATTATAGAGATTGGGGTAGTTTTTTTTTTAAAGATTTTATTGATTTATTTGACAGACAGAGATCACAAGTAGGCAGACAGGCAGGCAGAGAGAGAGAGAGAGAGGAGGAAGCAGGCTCCCCACTGAGCAGAGAGTCCGATGCGGGGCTCCATCCTGGGACCCTGAGATCATGACCTGAGCCGGAGGCAGACGCTTTAACCCACTGAGCCACCCAAGCTCCTTATCAGTTTTTTAATTTAAAAAACTACCCCAGGGGCGCCTGGGTGGCTCAGTGGGTTAAAGCCTCTGCCTCCGGCTCAGGTCATGATCCCAGGGTCCTGGGATCGAGCCCCGCATAGGGCTCTCTGCTCGGCGGGGAGCCTGCCTCCCCTTCTCTCTGTGCCTGCCTCTCTGCATACTTGTGATCTCTCTCTGTCAAATAAATCAATAAAATCTTTTAAAAAATTAATTAATTTAAAAATTGGATCAGAAAAGATTAACCCTTGGGCCACCTCTGTTAGAAAGGTGGGAAGGGGCAAGACTGGTTGGGAGGAGGGGAGCCCAGCGCTATGAGAACAATTTGTCTCCTGTTCATTTTTGAAAGTCTTTCATTTTCCTGTAGGTCAGAATAATAAAACGTGTACAACTGAAGTGCTGGTTTTAGAGCCACTCAAAGGGGGACTCAGGTCTTCCAGGCTGGTGGGGGTAGGGCCAGGACAGAATGTTGACGCTTGTGCGAGGCAGGGAGGGTGCCAGCCAGCGGCCAGGGCTTTCCCTGGAGGTGGCACTTTGGGCCTGCAGGGGACTGGGAGCTGCCCTGGCACACAGAGCCCAGCCGCTGGCGGGAGAAGGGGACTCAGCAGAAGACTGGCGCAGGCTGAGTGGTAGCGGTGGGGGATGGGCTGAAGGCTCGGGGTGAAGTCAGGCCAGGGTTTGGGGGCCGGAGTGGAGGGCAGTCTCCCTGGGGGCCTAAGGCCGTGCCACAGGGCTGTTGTGGGGGTCCCCTGCGCCCCCTCTTGCCCAGCGCTCAGCCAAGCTCCAGCCCAAGTGCTTTACATCTGGTCTTCAGACGACCCTGGAGGGTGACTGCTCTCACCTCCCCATCTTACCCACGAGGAAACAGGCACAGGGAGTTGAAAATAACCGCTGGGAATGCGGTCAAGCTCTCCTGCTCCAGCGGACGCTGGAGCTGGGTTTGGGGCAGCGCAGAGCAGACGCTGCCCTGCGGGTGCGGTGGCCGCTCCGGCCCCCGGGGTGCTGCCGCCCAGACCCGGCTCCAAACCCTGATGTGTGCAATAAGCCACCCAGCGCAATCTTGCCTTTGGTTTTAAATCTGACGATCTCTACCCCGCTTGCGGCGAGCTCTTCGCCTGGGTTAAGGGCTCCGGGTGTAAATCAGGACCTTTAAGTGGCTAACTTCAGAGCGGCCTGCTGGAGCCCCGCCTCAAAAGCCCTCACTCAGCCCGGCCTCCCTCTGCGCCCCACCCACAACAGCGCAGCCCTGCCCTGGTCCGGTGGCGCCACCTCATGGCCACATCGCGCCGGTGCAAGCCGAGTACATCCTGAAGGACCGCTTCGCCGTCCTCTGCGAGACCGGTTACGAGCTCCTCCACGTAAGTTAATACAGCACCGCGAGGACCGCAGGACCGCGATCGGTCTGGCACGCGTACGTAGCGCTGTCAGCAAGAGACTCATATGCGAAAGTGGGCAAAGAGTTGGAGTCAGCACGCGGGTTTCTTTTGCCTGTGGCTGAACAAATCAAAGAAAACTCGGTGGAGAAGAGAGACGGCTATGGAGAGCTTTTTCTTAAGAATCGTGCCTTTAAACAAAAAGCTTTGAAAAGAAACACTGAAAAGAAATTAAAAAAATAATTTTTAAAAAGCTCTAGAAAGGCTTTTGACTGAAAGCTGGTGATTAAAATGGGCTTTTCCCTGTTCACACATCACAGCAGCTCTTGAAAAGTGGCTGAAGCAAGTGAAGGATGCATGGGTGAGACCACCTTGCATTAGATTAGTTCCGTCCCCCCCGGCCACGTGATGACCTCTCCTGGCCACCACTCCTGGGCCCACAACAAAATTAAACGGCCCCGGCAAAGAGTATATTCTGCAAAGTTATAAATAGTGACCTCTGTTAAGGGAGAGGGAGGGTAATTTTTAAAAATGCTTCGTGTGTTGCTTTAGGGGCACAGGTAAGAGATTAACACGTCCTCTTTATGTGCTTCAAAATTGTCACTGAATCCCAGTGGTAAAAAGTAATAACATTGAGATGATAGCTAGCTATTCAATCCAGTCCTGTGGAGGGACAAATCAAAAGGAAAAAAAAAAAAAGACACTTTCCCCACCTTGCAAAATTCCCCGCGCAAGCTCCTTCCCCCGCTCCCGGGACTGCAAACCTCTGTTTCTGGTCTGGGGGCAGAAAACAATCATCCTGCTCTCCTTGGAAGCATACAGGCTTCCTTCTGCCAAAGTGATCTTTCATAAACTTTAGGAAAATATTTCTCCGCAAACAACACTAGCGATAAAAACTGAGAGCACACGTGTGAAACCTCTCAAAGTATTTTTAATAACTGGCCTGTGGTTAACCACCCAGGCTAGAAAAATCCGGGCCCACACGCTCCCTGTTGGAGCAGGTCGGTCTTACCCAGATTCCGAACACCACCCTTTGGCACGTTACATAAAGAACAGGTGGAAAAATCGGAAAGTCGGCAGGAACCTGTGAGATCGGACGTGTTCTTGGCCTTATAGGAAAAGCAAGACATATTCCCCAGCTGCAGCAGAGGTGCACGCGGGATTCCTACGGTGCCAAATGCATCTTAAAAGAGGAGATCTATCCCATAGAGGACAAGTCCCGCGCAGCCGTTGGGATGTGTCCTGTCACGTGGGTGTGGCACCCTGCTCCGGGCACCTCCCGAACTCCCCGCACCCCCCCACCCCCCCAGAGGAACCGCTGCAGGAGCACAGCCTTGGGGTGCTGTGTCCTGATGTAAACCAGGTAATATTTGCGGAATTCTTCTTTAGGGTGCCTTGCCCCTGCAAGCCTTTGCTGCGGTCTGCCAGAAAGATGGATCTTGGGACCAGCCGATGCCCACCTGCAGCAGTAAGGCCGAATTACCACAGGTCCTGGGACCGCTTCTGCTGCTTTGCCTGGAGTGCTGCTGCTGGCGTTTTCCGGAGCGGCCTCCTTAGCAGGGACCCAGCTCCAAATGTGCTTCTCTTCCCCAGCCTCTCCGTGCGTTTCACGGGTTCGAAACAGAACCGAGCTACCAGGAAAATTATTTCCTTCGGAAGAGCGTCATCTTTAAAAATATTTTCCCACGTGTAAAATATTCACTGAGGATGGGAAAGAGAGAACGAGACAGTTTCATACCCACCACCCCACTGTCCTCCTGTCGGTCCCATCACACACCTGTCACGCGGGCGCAAACACCGTCTGGAGGGAGGGGCATCGCTGCGTGTGAACACAGGGTGAGGGGCTGCACCGCCATTTTGCAAGCACCACCTCTCAGTTTCAATATTTTTTTCAATTATAAAATACACGCGAATTAGAAAAAGTAAATTTACAAAAGCAGAGTGAGACCTTCCCTCTCTTGCCCCAATCCCCAAACCACCACTGAGGGTTCGGGGCCTTTTCCTTCATTCCTGTGCTGTAAACACTAACCTATTTCACCATTATATACTTTTCTAAAATTTATTCTTAAGATTTTTTAAAAAAATTATTCATTGGGCAGACACAGAGAGAGAGCACAAGCAGGGGGAGGGCCAGAGGAGGAGCAGCAGCACCCCGGCCCGCGGGGCTCCACCCCAGGACCCTGGGATCCTGACCTGAGCCTAAGGCAGACGCTTAACGGACTATTCTGTCCTTTTTAACCAAGATGGGATGCTAAGTCTGGCTGCACTGTGCTTCTTGCCTGCACATGGTCGGGTCTCTCTCCACATCAGTCCGAGCATTAGCAGAGCCGCTAGCTCGTCCTTGTTAAGGACAGCTCGGCGCGCCCACCGCCGTCCCCCAGATTTTCACCGTCACACACACCGCTGCGGTGTGTCTTTGTGCATACTTTGTGCAAAGGTTTCTACAGAATTCCCACGGAATTTAAATACCGTTTCCTAAGTTTACGTTCCCACCGATGAGACTGTCAATCCTCAGTTGGAAAGCAGCAGAGCTGGGAGTGAGAGGTCTGGATGTGAACCCCAGCTGGATCTGAGCCTCGCTTGGAGTGAGGTGGGCGTGGGCACCTCCTCTACAGAGAGGTGGGCGAGCTCTTGCCCCAGGACCAGGCACACAGCTATGAAGTTGCTGAAAACTAAAATTAAATGTAACCCTTTAAAATACCCGGAGAAATCCATTGGCTGTTTAAGCTCTACGGTGGGAAGCAGGACTTCTAGACTCAGTCACTTGTGATTTATTATGACCTCCGGGTCTCCTGCACATCGATGAAAAGGAGCTCAAGAAGCCAAGTCCTTCTTTGTATGGTTCTTTGACCTTTAAGGCCAACCGAGCTGCAAACCGAGGACCACTTTGCGGGACCCAGCCCGGGCAGGCCCGTGTAGGCTGGGCGGGTGGGCGGCTGCTCTGCCACAGACCCTGAGGTTCAAAGTCAGGTGCTGGGCGCCTGTGTGGCTCAGCCCAGCTCCGGTCATGACCCCAGGGTCCCAGGACTGACTCCTACATCCGGCTCCCTGCTTCTCCCACTCCTTGCTGCTTGTGCTCTCAAATAAAATCTTAAAAAAAAAAAGTCAGGGCGCTAAGGAATCCAAGTGGTTTCAAATTCCCTTCCTTTGTGAAGGGAATAATAGCAGGGCTCCTACCCCAGGGGCCTCACCTCACTCTGTTTAGTTCAGAACAGGGAGGAGGGCGAGGCTTTTAAGTCACACTAAGGCGATTCCCTCCCTTTTGAGAGAGATGGAGGCTGTGCTCGGCGGCAGCGGGAGAGGCACGAGAATGGCTTGGAGCCCCGGAGCCCCCGCACGGCCGCCTGCCAGTCTGGTCTTACCGTCCGCACACCCGGACTCCTCCCCCTCCCGGGTTTCCTAGTTGTCGACTGTGGCCCTCCTGACCACCTGCCCATGGGCCGAGTGGAGTACATCGCAGGCCCCGAGGTGACCACGTACAGAGCCGTGATTCAGTACCGCTGTACCGAGGGCTTCTACACCATGACCCCTGACGACGGTGAGCAGACTGCGAAGTTGGGGGCGCGCCACCCGGAACCCAAGCCCTCCCTCGCGATCTGAAAATAAACGTGAGCCGACATTTTTGGCTAAGGCTACACAAAAGATTAAAAGGCACTTCTCCGCCTGCTAAGTGAAGTATTACAGCTGAAGTGACTTTAATGTCAATTTGCAGGAATCTGAAAACAGATCTTATCGAGTAAATGACTACTACAAACACACAATATATTCCAAATGGTTTAATTTAACAAGTCAAAACCTTATCATTAAGCACTCGAGATCTTGATACATATTCAAGTTACACATCTAAAAGGTTTCCACTTTGCAAGCAAACATGGTTGATGCAGAGACCTCCTATTTAAGGAATCGCGTAAGAGGGTTAAGCAGACACCTCTCCTTGCCAGCGATGCTCAAGAATCCACATTTTTCAAGGGGGTATTCAAGCAGATGACAAGCACCTTATACATGCAGTTAAACATTTTTGCTTTTCCAATGATTTGCAGGTAAATACGTGTGTGAGGCTGATGGATTCTGGACGAGCTCCAAAGGAGAAAAATCACTCCCCGTCTGTGAGCCTGGTAATGGATACACTTATGCGAGAGATTCGTAATTGACGGAAAGTAGACCTGGGTGGGAGACAATCAGCAGAGCTGTAGCCTGGGTCGGCTGAAATGCAACTTCAGCACTTGGCTCTTACACCAAGTGGTTATTTCCAAATAAGACGTTCTCATTATCCCCCTTCTGGATGGACGTTTTGTTTTTTTTTTAACCAGAATTGGCTCTGAGGATATGGCTGAGTACAGTGATTTAAAAAATCAGAAAGGTAGTAATATATTCATTACCCCTTTGTTATCTGCCTTAAATTGGTTTAAAAGAAAACCAAACCAACCCTACATCGTCGCCGACACAACATTCGCAGGTTTTAAAGCCAGTATCTTGCCACAACAGGGAACAGTCGCTACATTAATGGGCATATTCAGTGAGCCAGAGAGAGTAAAATTTGGTTTGGAAGAACCAACTAGACCAAAAATAGTAATTTCTGTTTCTGAAGGTTCCTAGCTAGAACTGCAACTTTCTGATTTTTAAAACACTTAAACGTTCAGAGGTGAAAAGAATTTTGCGAATCCTGGGACAGTGACCTTAGTTCCTGCTTTCCCAGCACTACATGGGAAAGCACCCCATCGTACAAGTAGGAAAACAGAAGCAAGGGAAAGGTCACTTCCTTTCACTTTCTGACCGCATCGGCCACTACACCGGCTCGGCAACTTCTGTTGGCCCATTAAGTAGTCTTCCAAACCGCGTAGACCGAATTATTTTAGCAAAACAAGTTTCTAGTTCATTTTGACTCACCTCATTCTCTGAGGGGCTAACGCCAAGAGGTTTTACTGGGTCTCCGAACTGTGTTTTAAAAGCACCTGCTGCCTTGGGCGGAAGCCCAACCAACCCGACCTGACTTCTGGACGCGGCACACATTCCGAAGTGGGAACAACTGGGGGAAAACCCACCGCTGGGTCTCTTAAAGGCTGTGTCTGCCTCTTTCCCCAGTGTGCGGAGTGTCAGCGCGTACCACAGGAGGTCGTATATACGGAGGGCAGAAGGCACAGCTCGGGGACTTCCCCTGGCAAGTGCTGCTACTAGGCCAGACCACGGCAGCAGGCGCGCTCCTGCAGGACAGCTGGATCCTAACGGCGGCGCACGCTGTGTACGCGCAAAAGGAAGCTGCCTCCTCCCTGGACATCAGGTTGGGTACCCTGAAGAGACTGTCGGCTCATTACACACAAGCCTGGGCTGAGGCCATTTTTATACATGAAGGTTATACTCATGGCGCTGGCTTTGATAACGACATAGCACTGATTAAACTGAAGAACAGAGTTGGAATCGACAGCAATATCCTGCCTATCTGCTTGCCAGGAAAGGAGGCCGAATCCTTCATGAGGACAGATGACATTGGAACTGCATCAGGATGGGGACTAACCCAGAGGGGTTTCCTTGCCAGAAATCTCATGTTTGTTGACATACCAATTGTCGACCATCAGAAATGCACCGCTGCGTACGAGAAGCTGGCCTTTCCGGGAGGGAGGGTAACAGAGAACATGATCTGCGCTGGCTTAGAAGGCGGGGGCAAGGACAGCTGCAGAGGGGACAGTGGGGGGGCGCTAGTGTTTCTGGATAATGAGACACAGAGATGGTTTGTGGGAGGAATAGTGTCCTGGGGTTCCAGTAATTGTGGGGAAGCAAATCAATATGGAATCTACACCAAAGTTACCAACTATATTCCCTGGATCAGGAACATAATTAATAATTTTTAATTTGCAGGTCTTCAATGATTCCTTAGCTTTAAAATTCCCTGCAAAAGCTCTTAGTAGCCATGTGGCCTGAGAGCCACAAACTCGGCAGTTGTTGCTCCAACCCCAGACCACTGCCACCCCACGGATCAGCCCGCCCTTCCCCGCACTTCTCACTCGCCGGTTTTTTACCCCTTACTCTTTGATACAAGGGGACACAGATGATTAGGTGGGATCACCTTTGCCAATCCAACAGAAACTCATTGGTTAAATCTGCATTTAATTACTTACAAGTCCAGTATCTTTTGTACTGGGTATCTACATTTCTACACATTGCCTGCTCATGTTCTCTAATTTTCCACCAACTGGGGGCTTGTTGTTATTGTGTTATTCTAACAGAGCTTTATATATTATAGCAATGCTGGTTCAGGAACAGCCTTGAATCATGATTTTTTTTTTGGGGGGTAAATAAACTGGACTATCCCATAAATAAATGGGATACTTTGGCTTAGGTGTTGACTGCCTCCCATGTTTAAAAACCAATACCACAAATTGGTGAGATGTAATTTTTCACTTATCAAATTGGCAGACAAAAGGAACAAGGAATAGCACTATTTCACATTGTTGAAGACAATATACATTTTCTAAAGGACAATCTGGTAATATCTGAAAAGCCCTGACAGCATGCATATAGTCTTTGACCTAGTAATTCCAATGTTAAGAATTTAATTTAGCTGAGAATGTTCCTGGCACTTGGAAATAACCTAATATTCACACATAGAAAACAGCTGAATCAAATGTGGCATTTCCTTAAGAAGAAATACGTTAGAATTAAGTGGTGGTTTAACAGATAAACCTATAGTTGGTTTTTTCCTTCTTACAATGAACATGGAAATACTCGGGCATGCTTAACAACAGATCACATACCATACAAGAGCTAAGTATAGAACTCATACACAATTAAGAGCTACTCACCTAGTACTCAACAACAAATTACTCTAATTATCATGTACATCTTCTTTTTCCAAAGGACACAATTTAAGCCGATTTAACCTTAAAGATCTAATGTCATTTTCACTGGCTGTTCCTCCTTAAGAAGTTTTAATAGGTTAACATTTAACAATGGGTTTCATTCTAGCCAAGTAACTACCACTCATGTAAAAATTCACTGACTTTTGGCCCAGTTTCTTTTGTGCTCATTAAAGGGGGAACTTCTTGAGACTCCCTTTTGAACGGTAACTTTCCATCGCCTCTGTCACATATAAAAAAGAAACTGTATTTTTCCAGTAAGACTCCAGACACTAAACTGTGGTGGCAACAAATTTTTTATTCAACTGGTTCAAAAAAGTTTTGAGAATGAATGCATTGAGATGACCAAATAGACTTTTAAAAACAAATCTTTGCCAAATAGTTTACTTCTAGACTTTTTTTTTTTCTTCTCTTTTTTTCTAGGGTAGAATTAAATAGCCACAGCTACTGGTACCACAAACATGTTAACAGAAGGCTGCTCCACATTGAAAGCCTTCTAGGACTGGTAACTAGATTTACAACAAGTGTAAATAAGGGATTAAAACCATGCCATTGACAAGTGAACTTACCCCTGGGCTCCTTGGAGGCTTGTCAGTTTAGTCTTTGGAGGTCCCCGAATACCATTTTAAGTGTTACCATGTTACTGCTGCTGAGTAATAGTGCAAGTGCTAAAATGCAAAATTCAGATGGTACAGGGTTTGGAAATCATGCAATTTAGATGCAGAAAAAAAAATTCAAACAACGCAAGATCCTTTTACAGAGGAAACTGAGTAACAAAACAACGTGGCGATCACAAGTCTAAAGGACGACTTCATTTCTAAAAGTTTCAAACAGGTACTTGCAAAATGACAGACCTATTCATCATAATCTAATCGGATAAGGGCATCAGGTAAAACTACCAACACAAAACCGTACACATTCTTCCATCAGAAAACAAGCTCAACTCTCACAGTAGTTACATAAAAAGTACAACAGAGAATCGGTAGTTATTGCTTTTACATACTTCACAATGCATCGTGAGAGTCTGATCTGAGTCTGTAAACGACTTTATTCAGCGTTACTCTAGTCCCCCACTTGTGGGGGACAAAGCCCATTTCACGTAACTTCCAGACAGACAGCCCACCCTGCTGGTTCTTAAAGCTATCAGGCTCTGTAATGGATTTCAGGCACAAGGTAATTTGTGGTTTCTTCTACTGTATCCCTACTGCAATTAATTCCGCTTTTCAAATCCCAAACTAGGAAGGTGCTGATATGCCCTTCTTTTCGACTGCTATGCTTTGCTACAAAGCATTTGAAAATAATTAACAGAGTTCTTCCCACTCCCCCAAATAAGAATATTTTTAGAAGGCATGAGTCCCAATGGAGATCTTTACAGGCCATGTAAATAGAACATCACCCAAATGCACAGAGGCACTAGTAAAAAGCTGGAGGGTACTGCTTACCATTTTAGGTGCGGTCACCCAGACTTATTAAAAACTAGATTTAAAAAGAAAAAAAAAAAAAAAAACTTTCACTTTGGACAATGCAAGAACAAATAGCAATTAAGTCTGGGTATCAGGTGTCAATGCATGACAGGTGATGAATCCATCTGACTTGAGACAACTTTTCAAATAAGTTTATTTGAAGCAAAATAAACTATTGCCAAGAAACTTTATGAAAGTTCCATCTCAAAAGGGTCAAAAAAGGGGAATTAACTGCTATGAATTCTTTGCATTCAGGGCTGCAAAACAAAGACACATGTTATTTAAATCAGTTTTATTTAAGAATTTCCAACATTGACAACTCTTATAAAAAGCATCCAAGCACAGGACACAAAACTGCATCAAACAGCATTCTTATGGGTAGCTAACAGACATTAGAACTTCCACCCTTCTTCGCGACACCCCGCGCTCACTGGTGAACTCTGCTTCCAAGTACTCCTGCAAAGCACACCACAAGCTCGTCCATGTTCTCACCCCAGCAGCTGCAGTCCACGTGAGCACACTTACAGATCAGTAACAGAAGAGAACACACACCATACAGCATTCACAGCAGTTCGACAAAGGGGTGGGGGAAGTACAAGTAATCGTTTCACTTAACACATTCAGCTAACGTGGGTTATCTAAGAACAAAACTCACTTCAAGTCTTCCAACAGATGCGGATGTCCTTTGAATGCAAGAAACATTCGTACGTTATTTGCTATCATTGCTCTCTGCACACTCTCTCACCAAAGCCACAGGATTGAGAGACACATCTCGCCAAGTTAAAAAATATCCATTATGCACCACCAAGTCTCTGCACGCGCTCTCTCCTTTTCTCGCTCATACTAGCCTTTCATGCTCGGCACCACCATCAATCCCACACAAGGTTTCAAAAGTTCAAACAGCCTTCTGGTTCCATATCACAGCCTTGCGTTCACAGCGTTGATACGACTCCATGAAATAAAGAGTAGCGGATAAAAATGGGACACCCACCGTCAAAGACGCAGCCCGGGCGGCGTGCTGACGAGTTCTTGAATGAGAAAGCGTGCAGACAGAAGCATTCCTATGGCAGAACATTTACAGCACTACTTTCAATGAAGTGCTTCTTCCATAAACATTTGAAATGAGATGCACTGCAGAGATTAAACGAAGGCTTCATATTGTACTTTTGCATGGGAAGGGAGACAAGCGTTAAACAAACAAGGACAGAAGCAAAAAAGAACCAAACACCGCGACACCGTCATCTCCAAAAAGGAGCTTTCCCTAAGGGGGAAATCCATACGGCGGGCTTCAAATTAAAACAAGGAGAAAAGAGTGTAGTCCTAACCAATGGTTTCCATTTGAACATGCAAAGAATTCACTTGACAAGTCCGGGGGAAAGGTTCCAGGAGAAACCTTCTGCTAGCAATTGTGGTGCGTTGCTTTTCACCCATCAGCAGACAGCAGATTTCAAACACTCAGTATCTCCACCCTTTAGGTAACAAAACTTAGAAAATTCCTTTAGCTTTTCCTCTTTTTCTAAAGAAAACTGTCAAAAATACTGCTGCATATACTCCACACTGAACAAACCAATCTTGAAAATTCTTAGTACATATGTATCTTACAATATACTTACCATGTGTTTAGAAAAATCTGAATTCCCACCAGTCTCCACCAGGCCCACTGTCTACATCCCCCAGCCAGAAGACTTAGAATCCATGCTGGAGCCAAACCCTCCATTAAAACCGCTGCCTGACCCTGCATTTGACGCGGATCCCCAACCAATGGCTGCACCTGAATTAGAACCGCTATAGGAGTTATTTCCAGAACCGAAGGCCTGATTTGGCTCTCTCTGCATGTTGCCTTGGCTTTGGTTGTTACCTGACGGGCCCGACTGGTTCTGCTGACTGGCCAGCATGCCCATCATGCCCCAGCTGCTCTGCAGCGCTGCCTGGGCCGCAGCCATCATCGCTGGATTAATGCTGAAAGCACCAAAGTTCATCCCTCCACCCATATTACTTCCTTGATTGTTCCCCAAGCCAGCCCCACCCCCTCTACTGTTACCAAACCCACCCTGATTCCCAAAGCCACCTGGATTACCACCGAATCTTCCACTTCTTTCTAACTGTCTATTGCTATTGTGCTTAGGTTCAGCATTGGATATATGTACGCTGATTCCTTTAATGATCAAGTCCTCTCCACAAAGAGACTGGGCAACCTGTAAGAAATAAGGGGCGTAAATAAGGGAGATGAAACCACCGACTCACACATCAAGGTAGCAATAACCCTTAGATTTCAAGCCACTGTCTAAGCTGGAGGACAAATAAGCAATGACCGCTCATTTCATTCAAACCCATAAAACCGCCGTTAGCTCTGAGAAGGCAACAGGGACCTGTCAGCTTATTCTCAAGACACAGAGCGCTCCCAGTTGACTGCCTCACACTGAAAAAGTATCTCAAGGGTTTATCATGACCTTCTAGACCCATCTATCCCACAGCTCACAGGGTCAGAAAGCTCAGCGAAAGATGGCAACTAGCACGGTGGGAGAAGTTCAAGACAATTACCTAATAGAGCTGGGACAAAATTATTAAAGAGAAAAATACCTGATCATCTGCAAACGTAACAAAGGCAAAGGCCCTGAAGGGTTTGGGAATGAAGACGTCTACCACTTCCCCGTACTGGCAGAAGAACTGGCGCAGCTCGTCGGCCGTCATGTCCTCCGTACAGCGCCCAACAAACACCTTCCTGCTTCTCAGAGGCTCGTCCGGGCTTTGCTGGGCAAGTTGAAAGAGAAGAAAACTATGAGAAATATTCCACGAGCCATGAAAAGAGGATGTAACAAAAGTTACCTGCCTTTTCTCTCAGTCATTACAGAGTAGGTACATTCTTAGTTTTCTGCATCAGCACGTCTTTTGAAGACTTCGGTGAGGAATACATTTTTTTTTTAAAACCTAAGTTTTGGGGTGCCTGGGTGGCTCAGTGGGTTAAAGCCTCTGCCTTCAGCTCAGGTCGTGATCCCAGGGTCCTGGGATAGAGCCCCACGCCGGGCTCTCTGCTCGGCCGGGAGCCTGCTTCCCTTCCTCTCTCTCTGCCTACTTGTGATCTCTGTCTGTCAAATAAATAAATAAAATTAAAAAAAAAAAAAAAAAAACAAAAAAAACCCCACCCCACTAATTTTTAAGTTCTCTCTGCACCCAGCATGGGGCTTGAATTCACAGCTCTGAGATCAAGAGTCACACACGCTACCGACTGAGCCTGCCAGTGGCCCCCACATTTTAAAGTTCACGACTATCTATTTGGATTAAGGAGAGCCAATGACAGAAATGCCCTGGCAAAGACGCTAACTCTCCTAGTCAGTCCTGCTTGCCTGAAACCAGCCAGGCAGGTAAGCCTTTGTGGTAAGATTAATGTATTCTGATCGCCCTTGCGTTTTAGTATGCATCTATGTAAGAAACTGTTCACTCACTAAAAATAACAAGAAAAAGAATAAAACAAAAAACTTTCAGTTTAGAGGGTCACTAAACTGAAGATTTCCCACAAACGAAGAATCAGCACACACGAAGGTCCTGAGGCTTTAACAAGGCAAAAGGTTTCAGGAATGAACCAGCCACCACCTTCTCCCAGTGTGTTCTTTTACAATGTCTTCTAAGGGAGTCTGTCAGCAAAAAGTCCCAAAGCACAGGAAAAAAGAGCAAAGTACCTTAGAATTAGGAAGTTTACAGTCACACCACCGTCCATCTATCATATGCCGCTGTGACATTACTTTAACCTGGGTTTCATATTCCGTAAAACGAACAAAGCCAAACCCCTTTGAATGACCAGTTTTAATATCCTTCTTGACCTGGGGAGAGAAAAACAAACAAACAAACAAAAAAAACAGTGAAATTTACTAGAACTCCCCCCCCCCCATATCAGTGCCTTGGTAATTTGAATGTGATGGGAGTTGCTCAATTAAAATTTAAACCAAGTCATTAAGAGTCTGCCTTCAGCTCAGGTCATGATGGAATTGAGCCCCAGGTCGGGCTCCCTACTCAGCGTGAGGCCTGTTTCTCCCTCTCCCACTCCCCCTGCTTGTGTTCCCTCTCTATCAAATTACTAAATAAAATCTTAAAAAAAAGAAAGTAAAACTTAAACCAAGTTATTCTTGAGGTAAGAAAGCAAGAGGAGGGTAAACGAATCTAGACCATGTTAATAGTTAATCATGTCACAAAACAGAATTTTAACAAAACGTTTTAGAATGCAAAGATATATTAAATCTAATATTTACAAGTCCTAAGTGGGAAAAGCAGAAAAAAAGTATTTTTCTTTTTAGAATTTATTTTAGTAATCTCTCTACCCAATGTGGGGTTCCATCTCACAACTCAGATCAAGAGGCACATGCTCCCCCAACTGAACCAGCCAAGTGCCTCCACCTTTAAAAACAGGTGCTTTTTGATCTCCCAGCAATGTAAGTTACAAAGAAATAGGCTATGGGCAGCACCTGGGTGGCTCAGTCAGTTAAGCATCTGTCTTCGGCCAGGTTATGATTTCAGGGTTGTGGGATCAAGCCCTGCATCGGACTCCCTGCTCAGTGGAGAGTCTGCTTCTCCCTCTCCCTTTGCCCCTACCCCCACTCTTGTATGTGCTCTGTCTCAAAAAAATAAAATCTTAAAAAAAGAAAAACAGGCCCTTGAGCCTTTATGCAGCAGGATTTTATAACATCAAAGGCAAAAAATACAGGCTATATGCATAAAGGGAAATAGTATAACCCAAGTTTGGTTTTTGTTTAAGTAGGCTCTAGACCCAACATGGGGCTTGAACTCACAACCCTGAGATCAAGAGTTGCAAACTCTACCTACTAAACCCGCGAGGCACATATTTCTTTTCAGCATCCCTTATATATGCATGTAATAAATACAAAAATACTGTCTGCTGGGCACGAAGGACAGGCAGTGTCACCAAACTACAGGAATTCTGGATGTTCATTCATGGGAAGAGAAGAATCGTTCTATGAAAATCAAAGTTTACCTGAACCATGAGAACTTCTCCAAAGGTACTAAAATATTCTTTTAGATCCTGTTCAGTCGTTTTCCATGGAAGACCCAACACTATTAAATCAGATGTTTTCTGGACAGCTCTTTTCACTTTCACTGCTGATGAAGCATCTGTCTCATCCATTTTTCTTTTGTTATCTAAACAAAATGAGCAGAAACCTTTCAGAACTCCTCACTTAACACGTCTTAAAACATATTAGCTCCTACACCTAACAACAGTAAGCAAAGATTCTAAGAATAGGATATTGAAAACTTCTCGCAGAGTGAGGTCAGCTCTCAAAGACAGATGGAGGGATTGGGGAAGTTGCTGAGGGGCTTTGCTGGTGCGAAGGCAGGGACTCCCACCTCTGGTTCTGTGAGATCTTAAGATTATGAAGGTTTGTTCTCCCCTCTCAAAAGGAACATCAAAACAAAAATAATTCTGCTTCACTCTGACCTTGAAAACACAGTAAGGGGGAGAAAAAACAGGCTAAAAACCCACGCTATACTTTGTGCCTATTATTATTATTTTTTTAAGATTTTATTTATTTATTAGTTAAGAGAGAGCGAGCGAGCGAGCACAGGCAGACAGAGAGGCAGGCAGAGGCAGAGGCAGAAGCAGGCTCCCTGCCAAGCAAGGAGCCCAATGCGGGACTCGATCCCAGGACGCTGGGATCATGACCTGAGCCGAAGGCAGCCGCTTACCAACTGAGCCACCCAGGTGTCCCACTTTGTGCCTATTAAATAGAGTTGCTTAATGCCTGTAACTTGAAAAAGTTATATACCAAAAAACGATTCAACTTTTATCTCCAGCTGTATATTTAAGGGTGACTTCAATTTTCTTTTTCTTTCTTTTCTAAATGTTCAACCATGAACTAATGTTGATTTTGTAATTGAAAATCTTGGGTTATTTTTAAAAAACAGTATTCAGAAGGGAAGTGAAAGAACTAAATGACATTTTAAGAAATAGACTATCTTTAAGTTTAAAGATTTTTCTTTCTTTTTTTTTTTTTTTGAGAGAGAGCGAGTGCACATGCACACAGTGGGAGAGTGAGAGGGAGAAGCAGACAGCCTGATTGATCCCAGGACCCCGAGATCACAACTTGAGCTGAAGGCAGACACGCAACAGACTGAGTCACGCAAGCAACCCTAGACTTTATTTTTTAGAGGAGTTTTAGGGCCACAGCAAAATGGAAAGGAAGGCAGAGATCTCTCACACTTCCCCTTTTACCTCCACAAGTGCACAACTTCCCCCATTATCATGATATTCCTGCCCCATCCAAAACAGTACATTTGTTACAACTGATGAACCCACACAGACATATCTCCACCTAAACAACATTTCAGATTTGGGTTACAGCATACTAAAGAAAAACTAAGTTGATACTGTTAAAAATGTTCTCAAAGCTGAAGGCAAAGTCTTGCATACTAACCAAATAGGATACTTTTTGCAACACTGAGTTATAATAAAAGTAACACAGCAAAAGTAACTAAAGCAAATTCTTACTACTAAAATGTACCTGTTTCCTCCAGAAACTTAATGCTTCCTTTTTTACGATTTAGAACACCAGTGATAAGTGGCAGTGAGAATAAGACCAAAACCCCAAATTATAAGTGCACTAATTCAAGATTTGGGTTCCTGCAACTGATGAGCACTTAAGGAGGGAAAAATCAGATTAACTGAACCAATGATATAAGCTTGCAAGGACAAAAACCAGAACCAAGTATCGGGGCACTTTAAAAAGAATCTGGGGGCACCTGGGTGGCTCAGTGGGTTAAAGCCTCTGCCTTCGGTTCAGGTCATGATCTCAGGTCCTGGGATGGGCTCTCTGCTCAGCACTGAGTCTGCTCCCTCCTCTCTCTGCCTACTTGTGATCTCTGTCTGTCAAATAAATAAATAAATAAAATCTTAAAAAAAAAAAAAAAAAGAATCTGTTTACAACAAACTGATCTTTGCAAAACATTCTTCGTTTTCTTTAAATTCGGCATTAACTTTGCAATACTTGTCCAGATAATTAAGTACATAGCTTTCTCTTCATAAAAAATATACTCAGGGCGCCTGGGTAGCTCAGTGGGTTAAGCCTCTGCCTTTGGCTCAGGTCATGATCCCAGGGTCCTGGGTTCCAGCCCCGCATCCGGCTCTCTGCTCGGCGGGGAGCCTGCTTCCTCCTTTCTCTCTGCCTGCCTCTCTGCCTACTTGTGATCTCTGTCAAATAAATAAAATCTTAAAAAAAAAAAAAAAATACTGGGGTTACAGGAGAGGTTTCACCGAGAAATGAGGTGCTGCTCCAACTCAGTGGAGACACAAACACTACAGTTTAGAATTACAAAAGCAAATGGCAACAAACCTTTGGGATAGTTGACAACATACACCAGGTTCCCCCAGCCAGCATCCGGGGCATGCAGAATTCCTTCCACCAGCCGGACACCTCTCATACACTGCGACACTGGATTCCTGTAGCGCAGCCCACAGGCGCCGGGAAACTGGGCTGTAACCGTGGACAGCAGCACTGTCCCGTCGTCTTCTGATGGTATTTCAATGGGCTCGTCATTCTCATCTTCAGTTACCCGAATATACTCCGACATCTTTTCTTATCTTTCTTAGAGGGAAAAGAAATGTTAATGACACTCACGTGGAAATAACTGTTTCCTTAAAAATCACCCGAACAAACACTACCACCTCAACGTTCTGGGACTTCTAAAAAACTTTAGGGTTTGGGTTCTTATACGTGTTGGTGATCATTGAAACGACGCAAAGGCAAGGACAATGCCTTGTGAGCTCCTTCCTGCGACAGACACTTGCCCAGTGCCCGCCATGCATCAGATGCTGCAACGGGAACCCGTCGGTCCCACGGAGCACGCTGGTGACAAGGGGCGGGGAGGAAGGGGACGCAGAGATGACAGCAAACAAGCTATGCTATACGCCACTAGAAAGAAGTCAATCATCCTGGGGGCCGAGGAGAACCTACGCTGAGACGTGTGTGGGGATCAGAGCACATGTCCCTAAGAACGCGATGCAGAAGCCGGGTCTTGAGGAGGAACGCGAGCAGGGAGCAGGAGGAGGGCAGGGAAAAAGTTCCCCCCTGGGGGACTTCCGGGGGGAGCTCTCCAAACTTGAGCAAGGACAGCGACGACAGGTCCTTAGCGACGCGGGCCGCCACCTCCCAGAAGCCAGTGCGTGGTGGCCGAGGAAGGAGTTTTTAAGCGCGGCCCGAGGTACAGACGCGGGGACCCAGGGCCTAGGCTGCCGGGGTCCCCTGGAGTGCCGGGTGCTGGAGTTCCAGGGCACGGCCCGGGCCCGAGGCCAGGCCAAAGCGCCGCCTCGGGCTGCACGGCACCGCGGGGCCAAGCGTCCCTGCTCCGGCGCCGGCTGCCACCCCGCGCCGGGCCCTAACGACGCGCCCGCGCGAGGCCGCTGAGGCAGGACGAGGCAGGCCCTGTCCCACGGCTCCCTTCCCGGGGCGAGGGCGGAAGCCGCTGCGTCCGCCTCGGGCCGCGCAACGCGAGAGCTGAGACGCGCAGGGCGTCCTCAGTGAGAAGCGTTCGCGACTCACCCGCTAGGCCGCTGCTAGGAAGCCCGACAGGGAAACCGAAGCAGCGAGGGATCCAGAAGCAGCCCAGCTACCGCTTCGCTCCCACAAAATGGCGCTAGAGCCGCCTCCTCCCCCCGCCGGCCGTCGTCCTCTCCCACCGGCTCCGCGTTGGGAGGGGAAGGACGCCGCACGGAGGCACAATGACCTTCTCCCCACAGAGGCAGCTCTCCCTGCTGAGAGACTGAGCAAACGGGGTAGACTTAAACGCTATAATATGACCAAAAATCTGGGCCAGAAAGCCAAAAATTGAAAAAACAAGGAAGTCTAGGCTGTTGGCTCCCCCCACGTAGCGTAGCAGATGGCTTCGCCGGACCAACCGTCGGCCCCGGGTCCCGGCCGAGCTCGCGCACTCTGAAAGTGCGCGAGACTAGCTCAGGGGCAGGGCTAGGAGGGACAGGGCGGGGTCAGGTGAGGCGGGGCGGGGCGGGGCGGGGCCAGACGGGGGCGGGGCGGGGCCAGACGGGGGCGGGGAGCCGGGTCTCGGGTCTTCCCGACTTTCCAGAGGCTGGAGAGAGCCGGGAAGTCAAGCAACCTTTGTTTAAAAAGCCAGCCGGGGGGCGCCTGGGTGGCTCGGTGGGTTAAAGCCTCTGCCTTCGACTCAGGTCATGATCCCAGGGTCCTGGGATCGAGCCCCGCATCGGGCTCTCTGCTCAGCCGGGAGCCTGCTTCCTCCTCTCTCTCTCTCTGCCTGCCTGTCTGCCTACTTGTGATCTCTGTCTGTCAAATAAATAAATAAAATCTTAAAAAAAAAAAAAACAATAAAAAGCCAGCCGGGTGCATCCTCTCCCCACTTCCCTAGCCAAGCTCCACACCTGGAAAGAATGACTTTATTTCAAATAAACAAATGATAGCGCCTACCATCTACCCTGATCGTCCCCGATTCTCGTGTATGGAAGGTACTATTGATAAAATTCGCATGTACACGTGAGGAGGAAACTGAGGCACACAGAGGTTAAGTATCTTGCATGACGTCACCCAGGCAGTAAATGGCGGGCCTGGGATTTGAACCCTAACTCTAATGGTAACACATTCCAGCTCCAGGCCTCTAATGATAACATTGTGCTTTTTCTGCCACAGGACAGGCCCTGCCCAAGCTCACAGGGCCAGTCAGTGGTGGAAGTGGGATTTGAACCCAGGCAGTCTGACTCTGGAGTGGAGGAGCTCCACCGCCTCCCTCCCTGACAACCTCCTAGGGAATAAACACGAAGACTGGCAAGGGCAAGTCCGGATGGGTGCTGTTTCTGCTAGCCAGATACTGTCTGGGTCAATTTGCAGAGATAAGGGAAGAGAGCGTGAAGGAAGACAGATTGCGGGTCCTTTACCTGCCTCCGGGGGTGGCCCAGCACACAGAGGAGAGCAGAGTTTGGGCACATGGGCCCCGATGGTCACTAACATTTTGAAGCACTGGATGAATCATGGAGGCCTGGGTCATCTGAAGTAATCCACTCAGCCATTTTGGGGGGAGAAGTTAGTTTTATTATCTCTCCACTCTGCAGAAGAAACTGAGGCTTAGAGGCCCTGAGACTTGCCTGAGGTCAGACAGATCCCCAAATGTGTCACCCAGCCTATCAATTCCTCTCCCAGGTCTATCTGTCCCTGAAGCTGTGTCCCTGGGCCACGTGTTCTCTGTGCCATGATTGAGATTGAGGTATTCGGTGTGGGCAGCTCTGTGGGCCTTGGAAGCCAGCCCCAGGGGGGAGGAGCAGGGAATGCAGAAACCGGAGAAAAATGACAAAACCACAAAAGCTGGCCCTTCCCCCAGAAGTTTCAGGCCAGCAGACACAGTCTTGAAGAGAACAAACACTCCTTCTGGAAGAGAATCGATGATAAGGTCAGAGGGAGGCTGAACAGTGGAGTCTTCCTGCTCTAGCTGGAGCCCATCTCAGGGTTCCAGCCCTGCAGTCGTGATTTGTAAATGTTCTGCTTGTTTAAAATGCGTTTGGGGGGAGCCTGGGTGGCTCAGTGGGTTAAAGCCTCTGCCTTCAGCTCAGGTCATGATCCCAGGATCCTGGGATCGAGCCCCACATCGGGCTCTCTGCTCAGCGGGGAACCTGCTTCCTCCTCTCTCTCTCTGCCTACTTGTGATCTCTCTGTCAAAAAAATAAACAAAAAAATCTTTAAAAATAAAAGAATGTGTTTTGTAAGTTCTCCTGGTTTGTTTGTTTCTTTGTTCATAGCCCGTATACATTAAGCTTGAGGATTGTTAGAAAGCCAAACATATCTGTTCTTACCCATCTCTTCTCTTCTGAGCATTTATTAAGTGCTTTTTGAAGACAATAGGTCAGAAAATGGTGGAGCTCTCATGCCTCATCCAGCATTGTGCCAAAACTACAGTGTAAAAGACACACAAGAAAAATGAAGGCCAGGGGTGCCGGGGTGGCTCAGTGGGTTAAGCCTCTGCCTTCAGCTCAGGTCATGATCCCAGGGTCCTGGGATCAAGCCCCGCATCAGGCTCTCTGCTCTGCGGGGAGCCTGCTTCCTCCCCACACCCGCCTGCCTCTCTGCCTACTTGTTATCTCTCTCTCTCTTTCTCTCTCTCGGCCAGCCACCGTGGGCACCCGTGAGCATGAAGTGGTCTAGAATCCAGGGACAGAGAGTTAATTAGAAGACGATCCAGGGAGACCTAAAGCACATGGGTGCCAGTGCTAGGAAGATGCTGAGGGACTAAGGGGCTCCCTAACAGCTCTTTGGGGTGGTGGCTTCCTGTATAAGGATGAGGAGTCTCAGCTGGAAGGAAAGGACACTGGGCAGGGAACCAGAGTGCCTGGGAACTGGCTCCAGTTCTCACCCCACTTACGAGTCCACGCCGCCTCCCCTCCCCTTCCCCCCTCAGATTCCCAGCTCTGCCAGCTCCAGAAAGTGTACAGAATGGAGCTTTAAATGCATTCTTGAACACTACAAGAAATACCAAGATAATAAAAGTATTTAAATAAGAATAACTTCAAGATTTACTTTTCTCTTAGTCCCTGTGTCTTTTGGTCCCACCGACATTAGAAGCTGCCTCTCCAACTGGTCTAGGTCTAACTTAGATTTTTCTAAAATTTTTTACTGTGAAGTAATTTATTTTTTATTTTTTTTTTTTAAGATTTTATTTATTTGACAGACAGAGATCACAAGTAGGCAGAGAGGCAGGCAGAGAAAGGAAAGGAAGCAGGCTCCTTGCTGAGCAGAGAGCCCGATGCGGGGCTTGATCCCAGGACCCTGGGATCATGACCTGAGCTGAAGGCAGAGGCTTTAACCCACTGAGCCACCCAGGCGCCCCAAGTAATTTATTTTTTAAAAAATGTATGTATGTAATCTCTACACCCCACATGGGGCTCGAACTCATGACCCATAGATGAAGAAGAGTTGCATACTCCTCCGACTGAGCCAGCCAGGTGCCCCTCTGAAATAATTTAAAACTTATAATAAAGCTGTAAGAATAATAGAAAGGACTCTTGTGTAATTTTTGTACAGATTTACCAACTGGTAGAATGGGTCACATTTGCTTTATTATTCCTTCTCTTCATAGACATATAAAGTAATATACATATGTCACAGCACTGTTAATAAAATATATAGAAATGAAATCAGAACATTACTACTGAATTCAGGAATTTAGCTTATAAATGTTGGGCCCCCATAGCACAGAAGCGATGTGTCCTCTGTGCATGAGACATTAGGGAGTATAGGGTGTCTGGTGGCCCCATTACTGGTGATGGCACCTTAAGCCCCTGGTTAAGGTGAGGTCTTCTGCTCTTCTCCACTGTAAAATTACCAATTTTCTCCTTTTAGAACTAATAAATAATCTACGGGTAGATATGTTGAGATCATCCCGAATATCCTGTCTGTCTGCAAGTTTTCACCCAATGCTTTTTAGGATCCATTGATGACTCTCGCCTACTTACTTATTGTAGACTGGTTGCAAAATGATTTTCTAGTTCCACTATTTCTTCAACAGTTTTTAAGCTTTTTATTTCTAAAGATTTCCAACTATGGAAATAATTGAAGCAAAGATAGGATGAACATCAGCACAGCCGCCAACCACCTGCGATGATTGTTACTGTTTTGTACTGTTTGTTTATCTAGCTGGCTAGCTAGCGCTCCATTTTTTGCTGGACCATTGCGGAGTCAGTTACAGTCATTATGACATTTCACCCCTAAATGCTTCAACCTCCACCTTGTAAAAACAAGGACACTCTTCTACATAACCACAATGCCATCATCACACCCAGCAGTTAACAATTATTTCCCAATATCATCTTCTATCCGGTCCATATTCAAATCGTCACAATTGGTCCCCCAAATTCCTTTTATAGCTGTTTTCTTCAATCAGGATCCAATTAACTTTCACGCATTGCCTTCAGTTATTATGTCCCTTAGTCACTTTATTTTATTACTTTTTAAAAAGTAGGCTCCATGCCCAATGTGAAGCCCAAAGAGGGGCTGGAACTCACAACCCTGAGGTCAAGACTTGAGCTGAGATTAAGAGTTGGACTGAGCCACCCAGGCACCGCATCCCTTAGTCATTTTTTTTTTTAAGATTTATTTATTTATTTGACAGAGATCACAAGTAGGCAGAGAGGCAGGCAGAGAGTGAGAGGGAAGCAGGCTCCCTGCCGAGCAGAGAGCCCAATGCGGGGCTCGAGCCCAGTACCCTGAGATCATGACCTGAGCCGAAGGCAGAGGCTTTAACCCACTAAGCCACCCAGGCGCCCCTCCTTTAGTCATTTTAAATCTAGAAGACTCTTCCCCTCCAAAATACTGACTTTTTAAAGACATCGGAATTTAAAATAAAGATATTTTAAAAATATCTAAAATGTTGTACATTTTAGATTCATTTTGTTGGTTTCTCCTGGCATAACTTAGCTCATTCCTCTCTCCCCTATTTTTCCTGCATATAGGAAGTTCGGTTTAAAGACATGATCACATTTAGGTTAGACACAATGGCGAGAATACTTTGTGAGTGTAAAGGCATGTCTGTTTCATTGCATCCCATCAGGAACACATAATGCCTGGTTGTCTCACTCTCAGTGATGCTAGATTAGATTTTTTGTTAAGACTGTGACCACCGGGGGTGCCTGGTTTATATTTGCCTGGTTCAGTTACTTCGCCGGGGTGGCAAAATGGCAAATTTTTTTTTAAGATTTTATTTTATTTATTTTTATTTATTTGACAGAGAGAGAGAGAGAGATCACAAGTAGGCAGAGAGGCAGGCAGAGAGAGAGGGGGGAAGCAGACTCCCCGCTGAGCAGAGAGCCGGATGCAGGGACTTCATCCCAGGACCCTGAGATCATGACCCCAGCCGAAGGCAGAGGCTTAACCCACTGAGCCACTCAGGCGCCCCCAAATTAGCATATTTTAAAATGCTATCATTCCCTCTACATTCCTTTGTAAAGAAGAATGTTCCTTCATCAACTGGGGATGAACTACAATTCCTTCTAAATACTTACTTTTTATCAATTCTTAGAATAGGTTGATGTAATAGTTACCTCCAGTGTTAATACAAGAATTTTATTTTCTCTCTCTCCTTTTTTTTTTTTAATTAAAAAAATTATTAAGCAGGCTCCAAACCCAGTATGGAGCCTAACTTGGGACTTGAACTCATGACCTTGATATCCAGACCTGAGCTGAGATCCAGAGTCAGATGCTTAACTGACTGAGCCACCCAGGTACCCCAAAGATTTTATTTAAGTAATCTCTACACCCAACATGGAGCTTGAACTTAACAATCCTGAGATCAAGAGTTGGATAGCTCAGTTGGTTAAGCCACTGCCTTCGGCTCAGTTCATGATCCCAGAGTGCTGGGATCGAGTCCCACATCGGGCTCCTAGCTCTGGGGGGAGTCTGCTTCTCCCTCTGACCTTCTCCCCTCTCATGCTCCGCCCCCCTCTCTCTCTCAAATAAATAAATAAAATCTTAAAAAAAAGGAAAAAGAGTTCATGCTTCACTGACTGAGCTAACCAGACACCACCTCCCTCTCTTTTTTTGGTAGTCATTATGAACTTTTGGATTTTATTTATTCAATGATTTACAATAGCTTACAGTCATTAGTGTTTTTAATGATCAAATTGTCCTAATGGTGGCCTGGGGAGCCCTTTAAACTAGCTTTGGGTCATTTTAATGTGTCTCTATTAGTCTCTGAGCTTGTTCTTGCTTTCTGGCACAAAACGTTCACCTTATACCTTCCCTGCACCAGCCCTGGAATCAGCCATTCCTCTAAAGAGCTCTGATTCCTTTTAGTCAGAAA
The DNA here is from genome assembly GCA_003697995.1 of Taxidea taxus jeffersonii. Lineage (NCBI taxonomy): Eukaryota > Metazoa > Chordata > Mammalia > Carnivora > Mustelidae > Taxidea > Taxidea taxus. The sequence goes on from ML103278.1 coordinate 37,121, forward strand.
AGGCATTTAGAAACTAGAATTTGGGCATTAGTTGTACTCATTGCTACTGTGGTTATCACAGCATTTTTGAAAAGTAAAAACACATAATACCAAGGCAAGGTATTTTTATCTCATCATGATTTACTTTCTTTTAATTTAAGTGCCTCAGAACCTGCAAACGTTATGATATGCTTCCCGGTTTGGCCTAGGTCTTCTTTTTTTTTTTAATTATTTTTTTAAACAACCAATTAGTGCAAAAATACCAATAACAAAAAACTGAAGACCCTTATACTCCTCATATATATACTTACATATGTATATTTATTTTTTTTTAAAGATTTTTTAAAAATTTATTTGACAGAGAGAGACACAGTGAGAGAGGGAACACAAGCAGGAGAGTGGGAGAGGGAGAAGCAGGCTTCCCACCGAGCAGGAGCCTGATGTGGGGCTCGATCCCAGGACCCTGGGATCATGACCCGAGCCGAAGGCAGACATTTAATCACTGAGCCACCCAGGTGCCCCATATATTTAAATAATAAATCTATTCTGCAAAATTTTGATTCATTCATTTTAGAGATTATCTGTTGATTACCTATTATGATCAGTGAAGGTTTTTATCTCAAACATTCCTGTATCATGTCCTCCATCCTCTTAGCCCATCACAATGTTTAGTTAAGTACACATTCAATGTTTTCATTATTATAACTAAATAAATTTTATTCAATACTAACCCAAGAAGTATTCTTTCTTGTGCAACTTTTTCTTTTTCCTGGAGTTAATAATTGCCTTGTTTTTCTACTTGTTTTGTTCTCCTTGAACATCCAAATCTCTCTACATCCTCAAAAAGCTGTATGAACCTCTCAAAGTTTTCCTTGTAGTCAAATCTGTCAACTGTTGGTGTCCTTCATGTTTGAAAATGGGTTTATTCAATGATCACACTTGACTGACAGTCTGGTTGCATATAGAATTTTAGGTTGAAAATCATTTTTTCTCAACACTTTGAAGACATTTTCCCACTATCCTCTAGCTTCTCTTGCTGCTTTTGAGAACTCTAATTGCATTCTTGGTCATTCATATAATCTGCATGTTCTTTCTGAAACATTCATGATCTTCTCCTTATCACTCATAGCCTGAAATTGAAGATGATGACTTTGTTTTCCTGGAGATCTTTTTTGTTGTTGTTCATTGTCCCTGGGCATATGATAATCTTTTCATTCTAGATATTCTTATTCTTCAGTTCTGGAAAAATTTGTTGTATTACTTTAACAATCACTTCTCTACTGTTTTCTTGGTTGTCTTTTTATTAGCTAGCTGTTGCTGCAATGAACCACCATTTAAAAAAAAAAAAGTTCTTCTGTTGTGCAAATTTTCCTTTTCATTCT